>JACXSJ010004283.1:0-14584 GCA_014851325.1 Pentalonia nigronervosa
TAGGTATTTTTTTTTTTTTTGACTCCTATACAACCCGACCTACTTGTAGAAGTATGTGATGAAAATTTGCATGTAATTTGGTAAAAAATAATTTTTTTTTTCTGAAATTGCGTGAGTAAGTTATTTATGGCTATTTAACCAAGGAAAAAAATTATGGATTTTTTTCCTAAAAAAAAAAAAATCAGGACCGAAAGGGATAACTAAGATATAAATAGGAAAATTTTTATGAATTTCTAACTCAATATAAGTTGCAAGTGTTCGTGATTTTGACGTGTTTTGTCGAAATTCTAACTCTGAACACTTATAAAAAAACCTATTATGGATTTAATGATTTATAAAATAAAATAAAATAATTTTAACACCCCTTCAAAAAATTTTGTAAATACCCCACTGATATTAACCCTAATTTAAATCAAATAAATTAAACACACCTAAATGCTTTGTAAATTCACTAAGAAACTCCATCTATTCATTGTTTTCACAATCTGAATCATACATATCCTCATAGATTGTTCCTAGGTTATATCTGGTGGTAGTGATGGGTCTTTACCGCTGTATTCGTTTTCGTTACAACGTAATGATACTATTGGTGGACGAGTAGTAACGAGTACGTACATATAGTCGTTACATATTTGTTTCATCAGTACAAAATTATAAATTACAAAATGATCTCCGACAAATATTCGTTCACTTTGTACAACAGTTATTTGGTCAACAACAATTTACAATTATTGATTATTAGCTGCCTATTTTCAAATCTAATATTTAATGTTTTTAAACTATTAGGTACTTACATTCCATATATTTATAGCTTGACAGAAAACTACTGGTTTTGGTGGAAAATTTCGAAAAGGATATTATACCCAAATGTATATGATTTGATGTTTTTTTTATTTAATAAATTAATTGACGCCAGTCTGACATTTACAAAGTTTTGTAAAATTGACAAGTTACATCATTATTATAATATGAATGATGTTACGAGCAACGTCTGTGTCATTTGAGCAAACATTTTCCATAAATATAATAAATTTATTATGTACGGGTTTTTCAGCCAGTAAATTTAGCCTACACTGTTTACAAGTTAGTTGCATTAGATAATTTGCATACTTTATTTTTATAAAAAAAAAGTAACGAGTTTTTTGGAATTATTACATTATTATAATTGTACTGAATGTAACGACTCTGAGAAGTACCTAACGAAAATTCCCATCACCATCTGGTGGCATAAAAACTTGTTTAATCATTTCTTGGAGTTAATTAACAATATTATTGACCTAGCCATTGATAAGAATGTGTATGATGGGTTGCCTATACAGAACATAATATAATAAACATAGTTATTTGATTTCGGACCTTTATCATTTCTCGATCCCTTATCATTATCCGGGTAAATGTTTATAACTACGAGTTAACAGTTCACTGATCGCAGTTTGTGGGCCAACGACTCATATTTTAATATTAGTTGTTAACTATAATAGTATATTATTATTATATTCACAGTTTTATTAGTTCGTCTTTAAGACCTGCCTCTATTCTTTTATTTTTTATCATAATTGTGCAGAACGGTTTTCTGATGCGAGTTCTACATACACAGTGTTATACAAATCGTTCTATATAATAAAATCTATATAAGTACATTCAGATTTATTTTATAAAATACCATTTTATTTGGAATGGCCAATCAACCATATGACGACATGGAATTGACGTATGTATTTACAACAATTGTTGCATTTAAACAACAAAACAAATCTTTATTTCGTGGTCAGGTATATTGTATGGATTTATTGCAACAAAATAGGTAATAGATTTTGAATAAAACTGAAAAAAGTATAAGTATAATAAAGTATTCATAAATTATGGCCTCCATTATATCTTAAACAATTCTGAATAGAAACCAGTTGGTGGTCTTTTTTTATGCTTAGGGAAATATTTTAGAAAATTGAAAAATTACTTCAAAGTACTAATCATTATGTCATGAATACCAATTAGTTAATACCCAAATCACTATACTTTTGTTGCTGCAAATAAGAATTTAAAAAAAAACAATTTTTCTTTTTATAAAAATACTTGTGTATATAATATCAAATAACTAATACAGCAGAATACACATTCATTTCTGACAAATCGTGGGTTTTTTATAAAGTGTATTTGTTGAACATTTTCAACACACCCATTGCACCACGACTCCATTTTAAAAAGTTATGTCTAACTAACATAGTGTAATACATGGTTGTATATTGCTGGTTAATAATGTATAGACTAAGATATACTGAACCTTTGCACTTATCACATAAGTACAAAACAAGCCTATGAACATTCTATGTTTTATTTAAAATTGTTTATAATTTATTGATAAAAAATATATTTTATAAATAACTGTTGACTATAAAATAGATTATAGTTAATATTTTTCCATTATAATTGTATGCAAATGCTTTAATGTATACTCTAGTAATTTAATGGATGTTATTAAATATCAGTAACTATGCTATCTATACTAGCTATGGCATGGTTGTTGTGTTATAGTTATAGGTCTCTGTTTATTATAGGCTGTAATATTCTAAACAAAAACAACATCTTGAACAACAATATTTTTTTTTATTTATTTGTTATGATACCCTAATACAATACTATAAATTATTCTATTTAATGTGCAAGAAAATACGACATAATCTGCACACACAGCTCGTGCTATACCACCGACATTCAGAAATTGACACTAATAAAAAATTATGGATCCTCATTAGCTGTATATAACATAACTGATAATATTATAAATATACTTATAATTAATTTTATATTTAAAGAAAAGCCACTTCTAGAAAAAAAATTAATTAACATTTAAATATAATTATTTATTTTTATGTAATATGATAGAATTAATTACTATACATTAACTTTAAATAATATATTCTATATTATTGATACAATAAAATTGTTGTTAGCCAAATTATGATCATTCTATGTTTAAAAAGTAGTGTTATTTGCTATAGCATGAATTTTAGTTTTAGAAATTCCCTATAGAATATTAAAAATAACACTATAGTTTGTCAGACAAGTTATAATTTGTCTATCAAGATAAATTATTGAAATTTGGATTGTAAGGATCACATAAAAATACACTAACATATTGAACATTAAACTGACTATTACTTTTTTGTATTATGTTCTTACTTGCTAAGCCATTTAAATTGTGTATAATATTTTAATTTGGAAATTATAAAATCTAATAAGGGTACAAAGAAAATGTTGTACAATATGTTTATGTATACTTTAAAATGTATGGATTATATATTATATTCCGTAATTATACAGACATATAAATTTAGTATCCATATTATCATTTTAGTATTTTTGCCATATACCTGTTCATAGATATAATTTATAAATCATGAATGTAAAATGTAATGTTAACTAAGTTTAGGTATTTCAAATAAACATATTTAATACTAACATACAATTTACTTTATATATATATATATATATATATGTATGCGTGTGTATGATTTACAGAGCTGAAAAGGAACTAGATGCATTAATAATTGCTAGTCAAATGGAATCAAATTTTGATATAGATAAAATACTGAATGATAAGGCAAAGAAGAGAAAGTTTACTAAAACAAATGTCAAGAATCTTATCAAGGTACTTATCTGTATTTAATTATAAAAAGTATTTAGTTTGATAATATTTTTTTGGTTTAAGTTAAATTATATATTACCCTGCAAGTAGTAGGAAACAGAGCCCATCCTTTTGTGTCCAATAATATATTATATATTAATTATGTAGATTTCTAAAACATTAATTTTCTAAATTGTTTATTTTAAATACAAACAATTTACTACCTACACAATAATTTCATCATTATTTTGAATAGAAATCAGTTTTTCAATTAAGTAGAAATTGGTTTTCAAAATGCTTCGTTATTATAACAATATACTATATTTTTATTTTCAGAATGTAATTACAAATGCTGATGTAGCTACAATGTTGCGACAAACTTTAGATGACAATATAGATGCAAATTGTTTATATGAACCAAAATTTACAAGAGCTAAAATAAGGTAAAATAAATGTATTTTATAAAGAATTCACAATAGGTTTAATGGTGATTATTATAAGTTGTGATGGTTTGGCCCTTTTTAGGAAGCTTACTACGCACCTACTAGGTGAGGGGAGCATTGACTAAACTCACAGTTTTTTTATAAAAGATACAAATAATAAACGAAAAAAGGATGACATTATTAAATATGTTAGAGAAATAGAAAAAAGTTTATAAAGGGTATTCAAGTTAATTTATTTTAAAAATAGAATTTTGAGCTGGTTTTAATATTGTTAGAGGTAAATATAATAACAATAAATGTGAAAGATCACAGTAACAAATAACAATAAATGTGAACGAAGATTACAGTAATACAATATTTTAAGTATAAACAATAATCACATTAAATATAATACACTAGAAAATACATGGGTTATACATGGCAAATGTGGTTTTTTTTATTTGTGTCAGACGCATAGTATATATAATAGTGATAATGATAATGGTACTAATAATATAAAATAAAGCAACAATGCATAAAAGTAAAATGACAAAACATTTTTTTTTTTTGGCAAATGCAGTTACATATATTAGTTTAGGATGCAGATTTATTTAGATAAAAAGAATTTGTTGTGATATTGTGAAGTTTTGGTACCATAGCATGTGAATACAAAAAAAAACAAGGTGGAACATAAGGATTAGATACATTACAAACTGCCATGGATTTGACTTGTGTTCGCCCGCCCGGGCCTATTGGTAGTGCTCAGCCCATCATTCTTGTCAGTAGTAACGCAGCAAAAATATAATGAAGAATAATTATATGATAATAAGAAAAAAAAACAAAATTGGTTGGCCACGAGGTTGTGGTGTAGTTTATATTATGTGTCGGAGACTTGTAGCGTGTGTGTTGTTGATCAACCGTCTTGGTCAAAACTAATAGAGCTTAAACTTTGAAGTTTTAAACTAGGTCGTCGGGTCGTCGGTAATTATTGTTGGTAACATAGTGG
This sequence comes from Pentalonia nigronervosa, assembly GCA_014851325.1. Lineage (NCBI taxonomy): Eukaryota > Metazoa > Arthropoda > Insecta > Hemiptera > Aphididae > Pentalonia > Pentalonia nigronervosa. Next base: position 5,054 of record JACXSJ010004283.1, read on the forward strand.
CGGCAAGCAGAATTTATAACACTTTCTGGGAGAACAAGTTGTCCTGGGCACGCGTACCGACGGCAACAATGACCAAACAACCGCCTGGTGTTGACCACGATTAAAGATAGTAGCTACCTTCTTTGTAATACAATACAGAAACCGTTTGCACCATACACACATATTACTAAACCAATTATATCACATAAGTTTTGATTGTATTTGATATTTTGATTAATATTTTATGATAGTAATACTGATATTTATAAAATGTAGTATTTTTAAATTAAAATTACCTTTCATTTTCTTGTAAGATGTTTAAGCAGTTGATATGATTCCATTGACCACAGCTATCTACATACTGTTTGTTTTCAGACACTAAATTTAGTCAATAACTCATTGGAGGATATTGCTTTAGAATAAATTTTTATTTAACCAAATTTACTAATGATATTTTCTAGATCTTGTACAGACTTAAGTAAATTATTAGAAGATATCCCAATGTTAGATAATGTTACTTTTTTACCATAAATATATAATAGTTAAATCTATAAAATTAATCATAATTATATTCCTTTTAAAATTTCTACTGAAAAATGTATTTTATTTTTACCTTTAATTAATACAAGTCGTTTTTCAATAAACTTAATATACATTTTTAAAAAAGAGCTTAGTTTTTGAACTGAAATTGCTTTTTTAATATTAGTATTTTGATTACCAGATTATCTATATCAATAAACCATTTTAGTAGTACTTTAACTTTTTCATTTAAAACAATACAGAACAGTGATGTGCGCTCTGTAGCCCAGGTGCTATATTGTCACTGTTTTAACTATCAATCTGGAAATAAAAAAAATATACTATTAATTAGTTAACAAAAATATTACCAAATTATTTAACATACTTTAATTTTTTTCCTTACTGGAAAAACTGAACTATGACAATAGTCATGTTTTATGCTGAAGCCCTTAGAGATTATGATCTACAATTATAACAAAAAAATGACTAACATATTAATTTTTTGTTCAAAAGTAATATAATATTACTGATAATTGATTATGTTCAGATTCATTCAATATTTAGTTGTTATTTGCTGAGAGAGTATTGACACCTTGTTGCAGTTTTTGGTATTTTTAGGCAAATCTACAATTTACGTATAAGATATACAAGCAATGTTAGGTATTTTAGTATTTGAGTAATTTTATATTCACTTTTATATTATAGGCTTATAGAATATTTTGAAAGCTCTTATCCAAAAACCCAAGTTTTAATTTATATCAGTTTCGAGAAAATGTGCAGCAGACGTGTGAAACTTGATTTTAAGAAAAATACCAAGAATATTTTCCCATTGCTTTTTTAAATTTTCATTTTTTGGCACACCAAAAGTAGTTTTTTTACCAGCAGTACAATTAGGGACACAGTACTTCATTTTGATGACATATGGTTACTAACAAATAAATCTCAAGCTGTTTTTATAACCGCTTTAATAGTGTAACTTACTTCAAAAAAAAACAATTTATACACCATTATGTCGAATAAATACTTTAAATAGTAATATTTAAAATTACGTAGCATGTAATCACGATAGTAAAAATCGTTGAAGAGATTGTATTTTTAATCGTGTATGTACTTTTTTCGCATTTTCGCGGAAAAATAATGTGCATATTATTATCACAAAATAATCTTAAATTCTGATGCCTAGTACTTAATTTATTTCCTATGAACACTAGTGAAAATTTCTAGAGTATTGTTGATAATGAAAGAAGCCAAGAGTTCCATTAATTTGGGACTGTCTATACCACAGTTATAAAATATTATAAAAAATATTAGAATATTATTATTTATTTTTTTATTATATTATTATTGTATTTTATATCTGTGGTCTATACGCAGCTGATTAGACCACCACCGCCGTTATCTTGTTATTATCAAAAAAAAAAATGTTCTTGTGATATAAGGAAAGACTCATTAAATTGTTTCACAACATAGTTCGTTTGGCAACCATGTTATCTTTAATCATGTTTGTGACCGTCTACTTTCACACAGGATAAACGGGAGGATAGGATAACATGTAACTGTTGATAATCTTTAGTTATTATAATTGATTGCATTGCAATATCATGACGATCGTTACATTACTGGAGTATATTTTGGGGAGTTAAGTTTGAACAAGAGGGTTAAAATTCCGTGACGTTACAAAGTTTATATAATTTTAATGTATAGACTATTTTAATATTTTTTACTTTATCTTGTAAAATATTTCTATTTTTGAAACATACACTTTATCGACCCTCTCACGATTTTCGATTGTTTAAACGACTCGTTTTTTATGCTTAAAACGATGGTATAAAAATCGTTTTTTGAAAACTATTACTTTAGAAGTTACAGTTATTTTAAATTTGTGGTTATTTGATAAATAGTACGTATTGCACGCGACACGTTCAAAGCTTATAACACTGCTGTGAAATGTGTTAGTGATGAGCGCTTGAAATTTTGACTTTGTTACCTATCCTATAGGGGTAAAGTTAAAGTTTAAAGTATAACAAGTAGTCACTTCCTACGTCTACCGCCTCCAGTCGCGAAACTCGAAGTCCTATGGACCTCTCGGTAGGGGGCTCGGCCTCCACACCCTCTGAAAATAGAAAGTTGATTGAGTGTAAACCTAAGCTTGCTAAACAAGTGACCTAAACTATGAGAGTAAAGTTAAAGTACAACAACTAAAGTCATTACCTAATCTCTACGTTGTCCGGCTTTAAAAATATCGTATTTTATTATTAGTTATTATAATTATAATTGTAGTGTACTCCAGCGCATAGACAACCTTGTGATGGATTAGGACTTGGATTTTGAAATAAATAATCGTTAACTGAATAAATGTTAAATGTGTTTTTTTTAAATATGATGTAAAATTTAAACTGGCGAAATAATTAGAGTTAGAAGTCTCTAAGAATTCAATTATATTTCAAGTCCAAACAATTAAACTGATCAGAATCAGTGATGTAGTCATAATTTTTTTACCGAGTATATGCATTAATGTGCTTGATATGTAAACATGAGGGGCTTCGCCCCCACACCCCTCATTTATACTATGTTATTATTAATTTTATATTTATAATTACATACACTTTATTACAATCTTACCACAATTGAGACTTTATAGTTTACAATCATACTCCTAAAATATATATTGTTATACATTTAAATTTTTTATGATTACCTATGTTAATTTCTTACCGCCCTCTCACCACTTCTTTTAAGTTAAAAAACCTAAATATTTATTAATATTTATAGTCTTAAAAGTATACTAAATGGTATATAAATTAGGTTTCACAACATTGAGTAATTAAAAACAAATGAAAACATTTTTTGTAGATCAATTGTTATATTTTAAATTTAATGTATTTAAATTTGTACCAATTACAAAATTTTCCATAGAGAATCCTTTTTCTCTAGATTTGGAAGAGCCACTTTTCTTGATCTATTATCATCTGCAGACCTATGTTTGAATAATCATGATTTCACATAATCTGTTGGTTAATCCATTAACATTTATAAACATAAGATTAGAAATATTCTGCATTGTTAACCTAGATCTGAGATTAGAACATATTAAATTCATAAAACTAAAACCTCTCACACTCAGCAGTAGATACTGGTAAAATTTTTATAAGTACATCTAATTCTTTTAATTCTTCATTTAACACAATGGTATTGTTATCAACAAATTTTCTCATGCCCCGAATAGCAGTATCTGTATTAATCAAAAATCGCTGGGTCAAATATTTTACTTTTTCTTTGCCAAATCTTATATTAACATCTTTGGGCCAAGTACATTTATTTAATATTTGTATATCACATATTATTTTTGAATATTCATTATTATATTCAAGTAAACGCATTTGAAGATTATTACAAACACTACTTAACAATTGATTTTAGTTGATTTGTTTTAGTTTTTGGTTATCAAATAATGTTATGTTTTTAAAAACCATATTTGTTTTTGCTTTTTTAGCTTCACATGTATACTCTCTGTCCTTTGTTTTGAACGATTCTATAACTCATATAGTTCTTTTGATATTTTGATCAGCAAACACCATTGTTACTTTATGACTTTGTAATTCTTTAGACAAGTTTGATAGCTCCAAGAGGACATTGCACATCAATGCTAAATCCAACACAAATTCAATACTTTCTAAACGTTTACATAATCTTAAATACTTGTACCTTGTCTTTGTATCTCTAGATTCATCTTTTGAAGCTGTACTTAAATGTTTATATAAAGCCGGATAAGTTTTCCAAATAACTTGGACTGCTTGGAAACTGCTGGCAACCCAGCAAACAGTTAATACTCGACCTATTTTTAAAAACAAAACATTCAATTCTGCACATTCTATTTTCAATTCATTTTGGTTCTTGGGAGATCTGTTGTACAATGCATCTAAGCTATCTAAAAATGCTTTAAAATGATTTATTGATGTGATATTGACAGAATCATTAACAACTAATTCTAGTCTATGATTTAGACAATGCCAGGTGAATATGAGAGGGTAAATATCTTTCAAACGTTTTGCAACACCATTTTTTTCCCCAAGCAACACGCTAGCACCATCACTAACAAAGGAAATCCAATTTTCTCTCAGAAAATTGTCATTAAATCCACATGCATGAAGACATTTCAATAATTGATTTACAATATTTTCTGCATTCTGAGTAAAAAATTCAATGAGATCCAAAAATATAAATATAAGTTCTTCATTAGAAATAGATGTTTTTATGTAAACTATCATATTAGTTGCTGAACTCAAAGTAATAGATTCATCAATTAACACAGCTAACTTCGACCCACTATCTATTATGTTTTTTACTATTCGTTCTCTCATTTTAGAGGCAATATGGCTTACAATACTAGTACTTGAATATCTCAAAGGAAGTGTAGATCCTAAATGTACGCCAATAGCCTTTTGAAGCTCAATAAGCTTTTGATGATAATCATAAGGCCTATTGTATTTGTCGATAAAGTATGCAGTTCGAAATACATATTCAGTAGATTTCTCATTTTTAAAACATTCGACTCCTTGTTTCTTAAATGTTTTTAAAGTTCCAACTTCTTTACAATAAATACAACCAATTTTGTGCATTGAACAAAACAGTCATGGATATTTTTCTTTCTTTTCCATCCACTGATCAAATGACCAAACTGATGGCCACTGTTCTTTTGTCTAAAAATCAAATAGTTTTTTTCTTATTAGAACTTTTTATTCGTAATACAAAAAATGATCGGTAAGCAATTTTTCATACTAAAAATATAAATATATCATTATTATGTTGGGTATAATATGAGTAATATGACTAACCATTTGTATTTTACCTACTTAAACTTAATTTATCACTATAATTAGTTGTATACTTGTATTTAATTAATTCAAAATTCAAATATACCCCCATGTTCAATTATGCCACATCTTATACTATATTATATACCATAAAAAAAGAATTACATTTTTATCTGGCCAGCGCTTAATTTTCAAATTGCATCATACAATTTTAAAGTTTATCGTCTATACTTTATAATCTATAATGTTTAGACTCTATACTCCATCTGAGTCTATCTTATCGTATAATTGTTATCTGGTATTGAACATCGTCAAATGTATAAATGTCATAATTAGTTATAGTATATACACATATATATGTATAACTTTTAATCATAGCTGTTTGTACCGACCTATTTAATTATATCAGTTTCTTTGTATCATTCGTGTCGTGCTGTTGTTAAATTTATTACTTTCGTGTTTTTGTAGTGCCTAATAATGTCCGCAAAAAAGCGTAAAATTGATGATGAAAATAGAACTTTTAACACCTCATGGGAGAATGATTATTTATTTATTATTAACAAACAAAAAAAACTTCAATGTCTAGTTTGTTTAAGCGTTATTGCGGTCTTAAAAGAATATAATTTAAAAAGACATTACATGACAAATCATTTGTCCAAATATGAAAATATGAAAACTTCCATCACAACAAAATGTGATGACAAAAGCAACAACTTCACAACAATCAAGTTTATTGGCTTCATATATAATTTCTAACGAAATAGCAAAATCTATTTTTAATAACCCTTTTTGTATTATTACAGTATAAACAAAATAAATGCTATTTAAAATGTATATTTTGAATAACCTTTTTTTTTTTTTGCTTTCCATGCTCTGGCTCGCTAGATTTTAATTTTCTAAAAAATTGGCCCTCTAGTAACTTTAAGTTGCCGATCCCTGCCGTATACATATTAACAAATAGAAACTACTAAGATTATTAATGTTTTATTATTGTGGTAAACTGTACAGTGACACAGTGTACACGAAATAATATTAATTGACAAAATTATTTTCAGTAATGCATGTGACCGTGCACCTCGGCGTCGGCGATCGTTATCGATAGACGATAAGCTTATAATTTTAGATGTATAATATATATATATATATATATATATATATATATATCCATGTAATGAAGTTAAAAATAGATGTGTAAAATGTAAAAATAATAACCGTTCCTAATGAACGCGATAACAAGGAAATATGTTTGGTATTATTGGTTATTCGTTAATACTGTTTATATTATAGCTATACAGTATACCCGTAAACCTGCGTATCACAAATTATATTATAACTTATAAGGTATACGCATCAACCAAAAACTGGAGAAGTCGTTATACGCCATATACCCGCGTATACGCTCCACTACACCACTGGTCAGAATTATTTCAAGTTTATTTAGTTCAGAAATTAAACTGGCGTGTAGGTGCTCGCTGTAGCCCGGGAATATGTCTAAATCAGAGCTATTTCAGGCTCTCTTATATATGAGCTACTTCCTATTCAGTACGTCTCTTCGGTAAGAGTCGTCGCGCTCCGACGGTTTGTCGTGCACTAGCAGATATAAAAAAATCTAAAAAAAAAAAAATAATCGAGCGGACGCTGTCAACCCACATATTATCACAATTCCCGGTATTTTATGTCACTATTTTATAAGAGTGATTCTACTGCATATAATTATCATAATTATCATAATATAATATATGTCTACGATATAATATTTCATCAACTCGGTTTAATAGCCCCAAGATAATTAGGTACCTTTTCTTAACTCCTTTCAATCTGTCCCATATTTTCTCATACCTCATACCTAATTTATCTATTATACTTTTCTCATAAGTGCTGGTCGTTCGAGGCCACTTTCTGTTGTTGATGCTTGGGATATATATATATATATACAGGCCCGCTCTGACCTATTCAGCTGCCTTTGTTCTACAAAAAAAATACCACATCCCCCCCCCACTAACTTGATCACTTAAACAAAATGAACTTTTCTAGCTTTTACAGCTGAAAACTTTTCTATTAATGATTTTGTGTCCACACTTTGACATAATTGATGTTCAACTGAAATAATTGACAAATTAGCCAATCTATCTTGATTCATGGTTGATCTAAGGTAGTTTTTGACTATGTTTAACTTTGAAAAAGATCTTTCTCCTGTAGCAACACTAACAGCATTGTTAAATAAATGCGTAGAGCAATACACATGTTAGGGAAAAATGATGATAAGCCATTTGTATGAATATAATTTAAAACATCATGAGAATTGTAATCTAATTTTAAATGAATTCTTAATGATATAATTTCTTTATACAACTCAGGACCACTTATATCAGATTCACTAAGGACATTATCAGTAAGATGTATTTGTAAATCATTACAATGTTTGAGTAATTCTTTATCAGACATTTGTATTAAATTCTTAATTGAATAAAATATTAAAAATATATCCAAATTTGATCCAAGTAACTCAAATCTTTCATTAAGTGATGATAAAGTAGAATCTAAAATAGTATAGTAAAAGTTACATTTAAAACTATTTTGTGGATCAATTATGGGTTCATCTTCAGTTTCATAATCAAAATGTTTCTTTCTTTTCCTAAGTCTTTGTTCTATTGGAAATGTAGTGTCTCCGTTCACATCTAAAGATAACTTTTTTGACTTTGAGATAATATCTAAAAAATGTTCATTACTTCTTTTCTTTGTAAAGTATTCTTTTAAATTTTCAATCATCTCTAAAGCAATGCCAATATTTAATTTTGGATCTTGAAACATTTTACTCACAACATTAATTTGTGATAATATTTTATACCATATTATTGTAGCACAAATAAATTTGAAGAATTGTATTTTTTTACACAGCGACTGGGCTAGTAGTCATGTGTTCATGTCTTCTGTCTCATCTTCATTTATTTGAATTAAATAATCATATATTTCTCCCAGCTGATATTTTAGTGGGTTTATCAATTCAATTCTACTTTCCCATCTAGTGTTTGATAAAGGTTTTAATGTTAAATTTGAAATATTTTTTTTGAGAATATTCCAACGTTTTGTTGACGCAGAGAAATATACATATAACTCCTGAACAATATTATAAAAATCAACAATTTCAAATGACATTTTAGCAGCATCATTTACAACTAGATTAGGGGAATGTGCAGAACATGGCACAAAAAAAGCACAAGGATTTATCTGAAGAATTTTTTTCTGTACACCATTGTGCTTTCCTCGCATGTTCACACCATTGTCGTAGCCTTGTCCTCTTAGGTCATTTATGTTTAAATTTAATTCAGCTAAAACATTTAATAAACAATCTGGAAGTCCTTTTCCTGTAGAATCATTAATGGGAACAAAACCTAAAAAATGTTCACAAATTACTGCTTCGTTCTTTTTGACAAATCTTACAATTGTCAATTGTTCTGAATGACTCACGTCTGGAGTACAATCAAGAATAATTGAATAGTATTTTGATTTTTTTAACATGTCAATTATTTTTGATTTTATATTTTCTGCTATTAAAGCTATCAACTCATTTTGAATTTTATCTCCTAAGTAATGAGCCTGTTTTGAATGACAATTTTGTGATTTTTCCACTCTACGTAAATGTTCCAACATCACATTATCAAATTTAGATACCATTTCAGTAAGTTTTAAAAAATTACCATTGTCATGATGATAAAGTAAATTAGAACTTCCTCTAAAAGCCAAAGATTGTTGAGATAAAAATTGAATAATATAAATAATTCTCTCTAATACAGCACACCACCGTTTTTTTTCTAATTCATATATTCGTTGTTGTATACAATACAAAAATAGTGGTCCCTTTTTTTAGAGATAATGTTAATTTTGACCATTCTTGACAACAAGTTAAATGGTTATGACTTAATTCATGTTTGGAAAGTAAAAAAGATAAATGTTGCCAGTCATTACACCCAGTAATAAATTAATTGCTTTGTTTTTTGTTAAATATTTTACAATAAAGACAATAAACACTATTATTAATAATAGAATATAATAACCAAGGTCGAATAATTTTTTCACTATTACTCATATTACGGTAATAGTAAACTTCAGAAAATTTTCTATTCGTTTCATCTAAAGGAAAGTTATAATTTTTCACTTGAACAGGATGGTGTATTATTAAAATTTCTATACTTTTATTGTTCAAATGATCAGGCCATAT
>JACXSJ010004284.1:0-14577 GCA_014851325.1 Pentalonia nigronervosa
TAGTTAATTTATCATTATTTCATAGTTCATAGTTCATTAGTTAATTCAGTTCATTGCCAAACAATATAGTATTATAAATATGATCCATACAACTAGTGAACTATGTGAACTGAAGAATAGTTCATTTGAACTATTCACTAAAATGAACTGTGAACTTATGAACTATTCACAAAAATGAACTAAACATTCCATCTCTAATGTCTACGAGCTATGCGTACTCTTGTCGTTTGATACAACAACTAACAAGTACATAACAAAAATAAAAAACTCATTAGACGTTGCCAATAGTCACGACTTAAATAATAATAAGTAATAACATAATATTATCAATCATCACATATTATTATTAATTGTCGGAAACATGGAGTAATCATTATAGTAGTATTTCCCACGTGCGCTATAAGGCTCAACAATCTATAAATAGATTATATAATAATATTATAAAATATACTTAGTAATGTAGGCTGAGCGTCTTCGTTCAGAATCGTTTTTCGTATACAATGATTATATATATCATTGAATTCAAATTTAACACAACCATAAAAGTGACTCATTCGACACCTACTGTTCAGAGCAGAGTGGTACTCACTTGCCGACCTTTTTTTAATCTTTCCACTTATATAATTGTTGATTATTAATTAAATTGTACCCACCTACAGAGTTACAACATGCAAACAACCATAACCTAACTAATAACCTTATATTGTTACAAACATTAGATACGAAATGATAAGATTTAGAAATAACGATATAACATAATATATTTGTTTATTATTAAAAATTATAAAAAATTGTGTGCAAAACGTACAATATTTTATAATAACATTATATTATTATGTATTATAATAAATTGCGATAAAATTTCACATAAAATATTATAAAAAAAAATAAGACAAAAACAAAACAAGATTACAAAGAATTCTAAAAATCAGACGTGTATAAAACAAAATAAATAGAACCGACAAAATTATGCAGTATTTAATAGCTGAATATTAAAAGATAAAGTTTATAGTACTAAGGTTTTCCATTGACAGACGCAGTGGCGGCCGGTGCGGTTGCCACTGTATTGGTCTTATTGCCTTTTGAGGGTTTGATGGTCGTAACCGCAACGTTGTTTTTATTATCTTTTTCGGTTTCTTTCTTTTTGGACTCATTTATTTTTGAAGACACTGACGATAGATATTCCTGAAATTTTTTCAAACAAATTTAGTACGAAATCCATAAAGCAGTTTTTACCACTACTGTGGTAGTAGTATACTAGTCACTACCCAGGAAAGGTTTCCCTTACCAGTATTAATTTCCTCACGTCTTCTATGACATTCTTGTACTTGGCCAACTGCATATTGGCGAATTGCACGATTGTGCCTTTTGCATTTTCTAAATGGGCGTACTAAAAACGTCAAGACATTATATTACAATGCAATAATTTATAGCACGCAAAAATATATTTAAATTATTATAAATTTATTGAACTAAACTATGCCATAATTAGAGATGGCCTTATAGGAGTGATCAGAGTCATCCGGTAATAGTTTTAATCTTTCCGGTTACTGCGCAGGGTTGTTATTCTGTTCGTAATAAAAAATTATACTCAAATTTCGTTGTCTACTGTATAATTATAAACGGAGTTTTATCGAATATCATTTGATACCATTATCTTTGAATGCAGCCTTCGACTTGAGAAATTAGATCATTGCAGACCTATACATTTCTGTACTGATTATAAATATCGAACAAATCGAAAATGTTCGACTATGTACGTATAATCAGATGCGAATAGTTAATCATATCGATTACGATAAAATGGCGATAATAGGCGGAGACTCAAAACTAAGAATAAATCGAGTTTCAGAATTACCCCAAAACATTATGTCGCTCCACAATAACTTATGGTCGTGCATTAATGTGCACCCTAATCGCACGAGTGTTGACTAATATAATATTTGTCATCCACACCTTAATAATTTGGTCCGCCAAGACGGCTGCCTCTTGGGAAGCGTAGGTGAATGCGTGTCCCAAGTATGCTGGTCCCATGTTGATGTTTTTGGCTATGAAGTTGGTCACGTGCACAAAACGCCTAGCTCCTTCCCTCGATAACATTTCGATAAGCTGTTCAATGTTCTCTGGTGGCTTTTGATTTTCCGGTTCGTCCTCGCTCAGGTGTTTCCAGATGGCCTTCATTTTTTCCGAAAACGCTTTGGGGTCTTTAGCCAACTGAAACATTTCACAACGATTTGTGATTTCAAAGTGCATTTTCCCGATATTCAGTAGCAGATATAGTTCAGTAACATAAACTGTGTAAATGCTTATAATATCGAATTACCGAACATTTAATTATTTCAAACGCGCAAGCTATCATAATTTGTCATATTTTAATTTATTTTAATAATTATGGAATAAAATAATGTAGGTACCCGCCGATATTATGACATAATCACATAATTTATATTTTCGCAATAATTATTTATATTTTTTTTTAATTAGTTTTGTAATTAAATTTACACACACGTATAAAATATATACAACAATAGATTGTTTACATTCCAAATTCAATAATCAACGATTTTTAAACGGAATCGTAGTTTCATAACAATACCTCATTAAAATAATGTGTCGAAACGTTCAATAGCATTCGATATTTTTCACTTAGAAATCATAAACTCATGTCTACGAAACGTCATAATATTAGAATATAGTCTTAAACATAATTCATGTTATATCGATATTTGAAAACAGTTTAAGTCTTTAAAAAATAAAAAAACTTTATTATTACTATTAATGCTCACATGGTCAAGTCAAGCACACGACGTATATATTATACAGAGAAGGTGAGCGATTTACCGAGCATGTTCACCCCAACTTTCCTTTAATCATTAATAAATTTGAATTCTAATCTTTAGAGTTTGAAGTATACTGTATTGCATTTTCAAAATTTATAAAAACGGTCAACTTTGATTACCAAGACTTGAAAATCATATAAAAAGTTAGGTCCTCGTAAGTTGTTCTTGCAAAAACCTAAAAATCTCAACTACAATAAAACGCGCAATTCGATACAGCGCCTTAGTTATTTTGTTGTATAATTTAAAAAATATTATTTGTAGGGACTTAAAACTTATCGTTTATGCCTATATTATAATTTAATAATTATCATGTACAATAAAAATTTCTAAAATGTCTTGATTAATTTTAAGCTATTGCCTATATTTATACCACAAACCTATTCAAACCACTCTATGGTAAAACGGTATTAATATCCAAAAGTTAATAGAAAAAATATGTTTTAAATATAAACTATTATAATAGTTAATAACAAAATAAATGCAATGTTTTCGGTAATAAAAATTCAGCCTACCATTATTACTCATTGTAAAATATATTAATTTGTTAGAGTATCAATACATTATAAAATATCTCAGAATCATTTTGTGTGTGTATGTGCAATATAATTTATCATTGAATTCAAATTTAACACATCCATCACAATGACCTACTGGCAGAGTTGTTACCTACTTGCCCACTTTATTTTTAACTATTCAATAAAACTATTGTTAATAAAAGTTATTATTTATTTTATTAAAGAACTCTAATTAATCGATACTTGTAATAGAGTTGTACCCATCATCAATTAAACACTTTTTTCCCGTTATGATTAATTAATATTACTTTTCTCGTTTTCATCACCAACTTAATAACAAATAATGAGTACTTCAAACAAAATAATATGTAACTTGAATGAAAATGTCGAAATTATAACATAAACTTAAACATAAACGAATTGGGCTCGCGCGTGGTACACACATTATACAAAATAAATAATAATATAGTAACGAAAAGCATTAACTATAATATTCAAGAATTTTATAATCACGCCCGTTTGGGTAATGTAACTTAAAAAAAGCAAAAACTACATAACATGGCACGCTCAAATCAGTCATTGAATAGTCCATACGATTTTATCTAAACACGCTCAAACATTTGACTCGTGTAGTTAAATGTTAGATCTTAGGTTTGTGTGTGTGTGTGTGTGTGTGTGATACGTTCTTAAATACTTCATGTATACAAGTTAAGTATGAATACGAGTATTTTCAAACTTTAAATTTTAAAAACTAAACTTTGTTCTCTGATAAGCCATTGGTATCTATAGATGCTTTATTTTATCGAAGATACCAGCATTCAACTTTACAACAAAGATGAAATTAATATATGTTAGGATCTTCCACTTTTTAGCGATAAATTTAAAATATTTCTATTTTTATTATTAATTTATAATTTATTGAATTTTTATTATTTATATTTATTGAATTTTTTTTTCTATTTTATGTGTAGAAAGTATAAAAAGTTATGTAAAACTCTCGGTTATATTTTTTATTTTTAAAAATTATTTTGTTGCAACTAAATGACAGTTCAATTTTTTTTTTTAATGTCCATATGGAGAGTCGGGGCACATTAAAAATTGCAGGGGCCAAATCATAAGCCAAATTGATACTATGTGTTTAGGTATAACAGACAATGAGTACTCACGAGATCTGCAAAATACACAAAGCACTGAACGGTATCGTATCCCTGTTTTTTGAGCAACTTGGCCTCGGCAATCGTTCTGCGGGTCAAGCGCCTTTGCAGTTTCCTAGAAAAGTGGTTGACGTGTCGAATAGTTTTCACTGCCTGGCTAGACGGCTCTGTACCTGCAGTGGGCAACAACAACTCAATATATTATCGAAATTTGATATATATCATCGGGATTATAATAATATCATAATTAATAGTAAGCGCATTATAACTAAAATATGCTCTGTGCATCGGGAGTGGTAAACCGAAACCCAAATAATTGGATGAATATTAAAACTAAGTAAATTGAGTCTCGAGTAATAATATAATTAAATTTTTCAAGAAAAGAATCTATAAATAACGACAATATATATAAAAAGGAAAAATCTCTACTTTCAATGTGTACAGTGTTGTCACCAATTAGTGATAATCGATTACCGATTTACCGTTTTCCTATAGTGTTTGGAAAGACCTTATGACCACTAAAATTATCACATTATATTATCCATTTATCAAAAACAAAAATCGTTTATTAAATAACAATAGAAAAAGAATTTTTTTGAAACAAGAAATGATGAAATATGAAAATAAAAACAACTGTAAAAACATAAATAAATTATAACCTTGTATATAATATGAAAAAAATAGCAATAAAATAAATTAAAATTTCACTTGAATTTGTATATTATATACACTTAATGGTGATTTTTATGTACAACATTATGAATTAAAATTATTATTATAAAATAAAAGTGCATATTTTAACCAGGACTGTTAACATACGGACAGTTCTAGGCCTGTAAAAGTGAAAAGTAAAATGTGTTTTTTGGGAAACCCCTTAAACCTTTTCGTACCCAGGACTCGGTTTATCTTAAACCTTTTCAAACCCTGAAGTCATTTTATCACAAAAAAAGGTGTTTCAGACTCAATTTACCTAGCTTCCCATGCATATGTCAAAAACAAAAGCCCCTCGAGAACCCCTTCTATTTTTTTTCAATGCCTTTTTAAACGTAAAAAAAATTCTTACTCGGTTTGTCGGTCACGTCCTCGCCCGGATCCTTGTCCGGCAAATATTTGTCTACGTATTTGTCGGCCACGCTCAACGCGTCGTCCAACATGCTGAGCTGCTTCACAGAGTCTGCCCGTTTCAGCACCGGCTCGACTTTGGCCTTAACGAATGTCTTGGTTGTGAAATAAATCTAAAGAACCGACCGAACGGAGATTTATTAATATATAAAATATATTAATTACCCGTTAAATCGGGACTCGTTCGGTAAAATTAACTTTGTCGCGATTACTTATTACAAACAAGGGTAAACTAAATAAGCTACCATTATAAAACTTATATAATATTATATTATATTCCGTGTGGGCCCGTAAATATAGAATACATGTACACGTTAGGTTTTGCACTATATACTGTAATTTTTATTATGTGGTTGCAGTTTACCGAGTACTTTTTATTATTATTATTATTATTAGTCGGTGCTAATTAAAAGCAAATGTCTCATTACGAACGGGTGATTCCGGTGTCTGCTCTATATTATTTATGTACAGGCTTAATATATTTATATATTAACGCTTATCGTTTATCGGGCACAGGTCAAAATCATCTACCTCGGACGATGAACATAATATACAATTTCGTTGTAGAAAACAAACGGAAAAACAATGAAACGGAGCAAAGGTATATCACCTAGTGCATAATTAATCATCGACCAATGTGTCTAGCAAAATCTAAACGATGCACCTCACTTGCTATATGATATTATTATCGTATTGACTAACAAGCCTAGTTTTAAATAATAATAATAATTAATTATATTGATATCATAGAGTATATTATTATAATATATTATGTATTAGATTTTTTTCGAAAAAAACTACTCTATCCTATGCTAAATATAGTATATAAGATAAATCTATTACTTTTATTTCACTCTAATATCCTAGAAAACCTAGGTAATTACCTATAAATCAACGATTTTTAATAGAAATTGTTATTATTTTTTTCTGTTTTATTTCGATTCTGAACAAATCAGCGTTTTTAAATATTTACCTAGTATTATACCTCCGATAAACTTATACGAAAGTCAAATAATTTATATTCTATTATCATTTAGATACCTACCTAATATCAGTTATAAAATCAAAAACAATATAACATAAGTATAATATTGTACCTGAAATCAATAAAATGGATTGTTCATACTATTTCATATTATCATAACCCATAGGTAATAGGTATAAAAATGAATGTCTATCTGTCTATCATCCTTTATGAATTTCCAAATCGTTCAACCGATTGCGATTAAATTTGGGACAAGGATAAATTAGACCTCTGAGAAGAAGATAAGCTAATTTAAAAAAAAGGGCCCAACAACTCTGGAAGCCGCTCGAACCAGAATTTTGAGATTTACGATGGAAATATTTGTTTATTATAATAATTATATTAATAATCAGTTGTAATAATAATTAATGTGAAAGAAATTATTATTATTATTTATTATCACTGAAAGAACAGAAAAATGTTTTTGATATTTGTTTATATTTATTTAATTATTGTTTTTAATTAATTGTTCCCATGGTAATGCATCTATGGCACTTAAAATTTTAATCGGATTTGAGAATTTCATATTGATAATTCGTATGTTTTTTATGTTTTTGTATTTTTTTTTTTTTTTTTGTAATGTTCCGCTGATAATTTGTCTATTGCACTCCGTGTATTTCATGTAAATACTAATTTATTCGCTCGACAAATTTGAATTCATTTTCAACGCCATTTCTGATGAGCTCAATGCATGTCTCAAATCATCAGTTTGATGGCAACACATACATAAATTAAACTTGAAGACTAATATGTGTGTACAACTACAAAATGATGCATCTGTTAATTGTTTCACAAAACAATTGTGGACATGGGGAATGGGAAAATCGCAATCGATGAATCAACACAGTGCAATACATTACTAATAAATTTCTGTAAAACACATCAACAACCGATGAGTTAATTGACAAAGTTTTCACAGGTATAGCACAAAATTACAGAAATCATCAGTGACTCAATGCACTGGCTATATTATTAGCAGTTAAAAACAATGATGTAAATACAATCAATTTCAGTATTCTAAATAAAATTCCAGGTGACATGACAATGTACAAGTCCATCGATACTGTGTAATGAATCAAAACGAAGTTGTCAATTATTCAATTGAATTCTTAAATTTACTTGATTTGCCAAGCACGCCACCACACGTTCTAACATTGAAAATTGGCGCGTCCATCATTATTCTACGAAACATCAATCCACCACAACGTTACAATAGTACCAGGTTTTCGGTGAAAATATTGATAAACAACATTGACGAAGCTACAATTTGAAACGGAAAATTTATAGGCAAAGATGTACAGTTATCAAGCATCCCAATGATTCCAACAGATATGTCATTTGAATTCAAACTTTGCAGTTTCCGGTGCAACTCACCTTTGCAATGGTCATCAATAAAGCGCAAGGACAATCGTTACAAGTGTATGGACTGAATTTGGAAAATCCATGCTTCTCACATGTGGCCTGGTCACGCGTTGGAAAACCTTCTAATTTATTTGTGTACACACCAGAAGGAAAAACAAAAAACATTGTGTATCCAAAAGCACTTTAATAAACAGCATTCAATCGAAAACATGAATTGCCACACTTTTCTCGATAAAACGAATAAAATACATAATGGTTCAAAATAAATTGAATATCATTGTAGCGATATTACTTAGTATATTTTAACCGTTATATTATAAAATAAAGCATATTATTCATATAAAGTTAGCATTATTAATTTTTTTAATGGGGAACGAAATGCATAGGATCAACTAGTATTTAATTTAAATTATGATTATTGTATAAGTACCTCCTGATTAAGGGGTGGTCGTATGTAATAATTAATTGTATACAGTTAATTTGTGTAGCTACCCACAATCCACAGCCCACTCATATGTAATGTGTATGATACCATAGTCTTATTATTAATATTATAGTATTATTACTACATCTATATAAATATTGTACATCAATCTTCATAATAATAAAAATAATATTGGGAACGTTTAACATCTCTAGATAAAAACCACCACCTGTAGAAATCACCACTATGAGTCTACAATCTTTTCGTGAATATAACTAGGAATGGTACTTGGTATTTAGTATAACCAATGATTTTTTGATAATATCCTTAAGAAAACGAAATATAGGTGTTTTTATAATGTATGTTGATTTATTATAAAATCAATGGTATAATGTATAAGCGTATATAATATAGGCAATAAAAAGCAAGAAATTAAAATAATTTAATAATATTTATAACCGTGATAATATAACAATATAGCTTTCAAATAAAGCACTGACAAAAATAACTGGTCACTGATACAAAGGTTTATAATATTATATAGTTTTCCATAGGCATACACAATATTAATTTTTAATTATGTACGTTTTAAATATAAAGCATCGAATCATTATTCCTGTATATAGCTAATCTCTTTTAATCTCGTTGTGGTCGGAACACGCTATGGTAGTCCACAAGTTTATAATCAAATCAAATTCAATTATAGAAATAAACTTCAATATGATTTTTCGGTTTACAGAAAATAAATTATATAGACGCCAAAATATTATTGATGGCCTATAAGACTAAAACGGATCGAGTCCATTAAAATGTTTTATAGTTTACAAACTGGGTGTTTATCAAAAAGCTTATTTATATTTAAATATTTTTTAAAAAAAAAAAAGCTTAATATTTACTCTTATACCTACAATATTTATAATAATCATTGACTTAAATTGTTATTCTCACATTTTTTAATTTACTAAAAAATAACTGTTGGGTGTTATAATTTATAAATTGTAATATAAAATATGCAAATATAAATAATATATTTTATTTTAAAAGTACTCACTTCTTCCGGAGTGTAAGTGACCATTGGTACGTTTTGTTCGACGATATCCAATGACTTACACATGATGTCGTCAATTTTGTTGATCGGGTCTTCGTATTTGATGACCAACGGAACAGACATGTCGACGACGCTCAACACGGTCTTTTCTGCACTTTCCAGGCTGTATCCAATTACTCGGTTCGACATCTGTGTACGTACAATATTATCTATGTGTTATTATTTTACGTTTGGTCGCAAATCGTGTAAAAAATTTTAAAAAAACCCGCGAAATAATCAACTTGTAATAATATTATTATCCTATTATTTCGATAAACGATTTTATAATAGCAGCGGCGGCGGGGGTACCTACCTTGACTTTGACATAGATGTATGTCACTTTATTGACGCCCGAAGATACCACCGGAAGTTTCATGATCCTGTTGATGGCCACAAATTGAGGCAAATCCTGTTTCTTCAAAGTCGTCATTGTCCGTGGATTTTACCGCGAAAATCTATAAGCGTTCGAAAAAAATTATAATTTTGGTGTGTACACCACCAGTTGAAGGGGGAGAAAAAAAATTTGTGCCTACGATATAATGTGTTTCTCCTTCGACACCGCACGGTTGAATGAATTGAAAATCCTGAGAAAACGACGATATTAATGCGAGTTACCGCAATTATGACAAAGTGTGTGTGTGTCTGTGTGTCTATGTGTGTGAATCTATGAATGTGTTTATAGGTAAGAGCGGCGTGAGTAATGACGATTAAAATATTGTGACCTTTCGAAGGTTATCAGCGCATTAAAACACATGTATAGGGTACATGGGTATATTATTATAGTAAACATTTTTGTAACGTTTCATCGATCAGAGAAAGTCTGGTACATTGGACCCGTGTCATAATCATAAATTTGTTACAAAGTCGTTGTGGTGAAAAAACGAAAGAAATTTGTGGAAATCAAATTAAAAACATGAACAATAACATCGTTAGGCAGATAGGAGTCGTACCTATGAGTGGAAGTACCTATACATATTTCACGTGCATAGAATATAATTATTTGGTTGTAGTTATACTGAGAACTAGCTCTGAATAAGACTTTGGTCGGTTGAAAAATAAAAAAATGCAACGTGATTCATTAGTGATGTCTCATCGAATATTCTGCTTTTTATGTTGTGATATTTGCTCAATACAATACAATACAAACGCAGCGTAATCGATTAGATATTTAGAATGTGTAGCAGACAATCATGATTTTTATTATATAATGTTGATGACACGACATAATTATATTTTAACACATTTTTTTGTTATAATAAATTCTGTGAGTTCTCAAAAAAATAACAACACTATCCGAAATAATCGGTTTATTGCTGACACAGTAGCTATACATGTACAATAATTTGGTTTTAAATATAAATGTAAGTATGTATCGTGTTGTCTTACAACGATGATCATATGAATATATAATATTATTAATAAAACGATATTAATTTGAAATAACAAGTGAATTTCGTTTTTGAAATTTGAGCTCTGAAGCAAAGGCGCACCTATCTTACGTTACAGCATCTCCATAATTCTGTAATTTGTGGTATTAATACATTTGATTTATTTTAATGATGTAAAACTAACATCAATTAATATATTATAGGACTAAAAATGCTTATTTATTGCCTTTATAAATGTATAGAGTAACATATAGGTGTTATCAGTTAAATATAGTTCAAAAACAAACAAGAGGCCATTTCAAACATAATTTCTATAATGTATTGTAATCGGACATCATTTGTGGTTAATTAAATTATTATTTTCAATATACAACACAGTTCGTAATAATATTTTTTAACATAGACGTCGAATTTAATATATAACTTACATATTTAGAACAAAGTGAGGAATGCATAATATTTCTGTTAAAATAATGTGTTGTTTATTTTTTAACTTTTCGTTTATTTAAATAAGTGACCTCATTTGTAGATAATGAGAGTACCTATCATAAGATTTATGTATTGCAATTGGCAGTCAATCCATTAAAAATTCAACACAGACAATGCATACTGCAAACTAACAATTTTTTTAAATTTCCCAATAATTTATCAGAAAACCGTGACAACGACTACGAAACCAATTATATATAATTGATGAACTTCAGTATTTACAGCAACAGCATACTACATTTTGAACAAAATATACATATTTTTTTTGTCATATTAAGAAAATTATCATCCTACAGATTCCCATTTTATATACATTTTTAACTCGGTACAAAAATAATAATTTTAACAAACAAGTAATAAGGCTGCTTAATTTAATCAGTTCGAACATTCATTTAAAAAATCTCAAAAATTATTGGTAAAACATTTTAACATAATTGATTGAGAGTTTATTTTATGATCATTTAATGATTAATAATTGTTTTTACAAATAATAAAGATTTTTAAAATCAAAAAAACAAATAATTGTTGATTTTAATTTCAAAAACCTGAAAAGTTCATATAATGTTAAAAATTATTAATCTTTGCATTATTATTTATTTCAACATCATTTATTTTTTAACATTATGGCAGAGTGATTGTATGTTTTTAAATTTTAAATTGTATGATTAATAAAAGTAATTATACGAAACAATCAGAAGAAATAATAGTTATAATAACGGGTTTAGATACCATTATTTTTACTAAGGTAAATATTTAAATTTTACTATTCTATCAATAATATATATATATATATTATATAAGTTATTTTTATTATTCTTCTATAATATTCAGCCATATAGATAAGTTATAGATAACTATGTAGTATGTACATAATACAACCCAAACATTTTAAATATAATGATTGTGTTATTTTGAAAAAAATAAATGTAATTAATTAATTAAATGTAAAATAATTCGTGTATCTACAATATATAATTATAATGTTGAACTTGTAATCTTATCATAATGAATAATATAAATTAATAATATAAATATATACATGTAAAGGTTGGTATTAATTCATTATAATAGTGACTCAACTCAGTATCGTTTCCCAAATACAAAGATTATTTCGATTATTTCGAAGAATATATCTCTTAAATTTCGCCACATCGGTCTCAGTGACCCATCTGCAACTATTGTATCTCGCCAAATCTTAATCTTGAGTCTTACAACGCCTAATACATATTTTTGTTGTTGAACTTTAATAGACATTTCAAAATCCATCAACATAATATATAGTTATTATAGTTGTTCATTCGTAACATTAAATTAAATTAATATAGATAATGTTTATATATTATACTCCAAGCTACTTATTAATTAAAATAAATTATAAATCGGGTGTTTATCAATATTTTGTACCTATATTAGTACTTTACTACTTTCTAAACTTTTCTATGTCAAAGGATCTTATAGAATATATTATTATAAATCGATAAACATAAATCAATTTGGCATCGTAGTTTTTCCAGTTATTTTAACCAGTAAAATACGTGGTGAGGGAAGTTATGTTTAGTATTAACACGCTAACAGACTAAAATCTCCCCACCCACCCACTCATCGTTGACGAGTAATATTTTTTTTTTAATTTATATTTATCAAATTTCAACTGTAGTAAACTAGTCATCAAGAGCGTGATCCATATACGTCTTAACGGATTACCTATAGCCAACATAAATAAAAAATGGAACGATGGTAGTGGCATCATTTGAAGGGGCAAGGTGGACATTTGCACCTGTCTGATTGTAAAAGCAGTTCAATTATTGGTAAAATAACACAACCATATTTTTTCTAATTTTAAGGAAATATAATACTGTGCAAACACTTGACAACTTTTGTCACAATAATAATTAATATTTATAGTTTTCTAGTTCTAATGTAGATAAACAGACATTGATACTAAACATTAAAGTAATTATAAAAAAAAAGATCACTTTAAAATTGATCCATAATTTCAAAAAAACCTCTATAATAAAAGTGGTTCCTACTTAAAAATGTTCAATTTTTTAATTATGTTTTAGTAATTTTATATTGTAATTAATTTGTTCGACCTCTCTAAAAAAAAATATAAAATAACGCCACCGAGGTAGGTACTGTAATAATTTAGCTCCTTCACGTCTTTTTTAACATAAAATGAGACTATTTTTGACTCGGACGTGGGGTGGTTAAAACTTTTGCCCTCTCCTATTAAAAACATAAATGACGCCACTGTAGGTACCTGCATAGACGGCGGCGTGTACGCATACATAACACACAACAGGTGTTATGGAATAATATGAATATTTCAGGTGCTCGATGACCCCTCCCCCTCAAATATATTTGTGATTATTCATAAACTTAACATAATCTTATCTCCTCCTCCCCACAAAACACCTTCCGAAATGGAGTTTTTTTTCAAATTCATAACTCCTGAAAATAAATCCAGGTTGCGCAACTGCATAGGTATTTCAAATTTACCGAATTGCCTTTTAGCAGTCGTGTTTCATATTGTAATTTAATTTATTCAGTCCCTTTAAAAATGTAAAAAACAACGCTACTGAGGTAGGTGCTATAATTGTTAAGCTCATCCACCTGTTTTTTTTTTTTTTGTTATAAAATGAAGCTTTTTTTGCTTCAGACACGTAAAAGTCATGCAAGATGAGAACTGTATTGAGATAAACATTTAAGTGGAAATCAGATTGCGAGCAAAGCGATCTGTTTTTTTTTGATTAAATTTTATGGGGTGATCAAAAGTTTTGCTCCTTCCTATTAAAAACTGAAATGACGCTACTGAACAGCCCCAATAAAAACTAAAATCACAAAACATTTCCAAAGTTTTCGTCAGACAAAGTCCCAGAAGATCATATTCGGCAGCCTCGAACGAAATCCTATGCTGAAGTAGTTACAATATTGAAAATTCTCAACTATGTTATCGCAATTTATTTCTAACTTAAATTCTTTAATTGGCCCATTAATTTCTATTCTTACCGAGGTTTTACGTAAACATTTTTCTCATTACCTAATTATTTATTATACTATATTTAGAATCGCAATTTAATTATCTATTAACTATCTATATTATTTAGTTATGTTTGTATCTTATCATATAAAATATTATATATTTTATTAGTATACAAACAATTGTATTATT
>JACXSJ010004285.1:0-14568 GCA_014851325.1 Pentalonia nigronervosa
TTTTTTTTTTTTTTTTTTTGATATCGTATTAGTGTATTACTATTGTTGTTATACTATAAATCATAATAATGTTAATTCTTAATAAGATGAATTCACGAATACAACTAGATATTAAATATTATAGTTAAATAATTCTCCATTATTCCAAACGTAATCCCGAAATTAGTAATGGGTAATGCGTAATGGCCGCGGACTTCTAGAGTCAATATTATTGCTTACCAATAAAAAAGGATTTGAATAGCGTGATGTATGGTTTATTCAAAAATTATTAACACTTTTCCAAAAGTTGATACGTTTCTATATTTTTTTTTTTGGTTTTTGTAATTTCCTCAAATATATAGTTGGTGAATTCTAAAATTAATCTCTCTACAGTATATGGACAACTGCTGTATGACAGGATACTTAACTTGTAAATAACTTTTTTGTGGTACTTTTTTAATAAATAGGTAGATACTTATATTAACAAGTATTTGAACGTATTTATGAATTTGCTTTACTTTGATATAAAACAAAATTTATTTCTCTTAATTTATAATTTTAATTTTATCGAACATTTGTTGTTAACAGATTTTTCCAGTCTGCAATATTTTGATTTGACCACACGGAATTTATGATACAAATTTATTGACCTGTTTAATAATAAATATACTAATTATTAATTACTACAGATGAGTATATAATGTATAATATTATGAATTATAACTAAATTATAATTCTGAAGTCACAAAAACTGTTTATACGTTGACACGTTGTATAACTATATAGGCCAATTGAATATACAAAAAGTTGATGCTTATTACACATTATTTATTACTATTATTACTTATGGAATTTTTATTGTATCAAAAGATTAAATATAAACTTTGTACCTATTAATTATTAGTCGTTACCTTTACTATATGTTATTATTATTATCTTACTCCCGTTAAAATAAAACTAGGCGAAACTAAATGAAACGTCCTATAAAATTGTGCAGACAAACAATTTATGTATTTTATTGTGTTCAATTAAAATATTGTTTTTATATATAGAATTTGAATGATGAGTTTTTTGTTATCGTTTGTTATAGTTCTTTGATTAGTATTTTTTTATTTTTTTTCAATTTATACAAGATATACAGCAGTTTTGTAAGAGACACTCGCTTGCCTCAGACTCTGCAGTGCAAGCCAATGTTTTAAAATGTTGTAAAATGTTAATGGATTTAAAAGTGTTGAAAAATTATGACATTCTTGAAATGATTCTTAATTCTGAGCTGTGGTTAGATATAATATTAGCATTATAGGTATATAGATTAAGAAGTTAATGAGAGATAACTAACTTTTTATTTACTAATAATAAGTTAGTAATTAATAATAATAAATCTTCAAAGACCGATTTTCAATATTTGATCACCAAACTATCACAAAATAATTTGATGCCAAGATCAATAACGTACGAAGTGATAAAAGAGAGATGTACCATGTATACTAGGTACCTACCACAGATATTTTCATATTCTATAGCTCGTATGTGCAAATAAGAAAGAGAGAGGGGCTTGGAAGTACTTAGTCCTCCCAAAATATCAGCTAAGTCCTTCCCCCCCCAGTTCAAAAGCTAGTAATAAGTACTAATTGTTATATTCTGTGGTACTAATCATGTTATAGGGTGGGTGGGGCTTAGTCCCTCCAAAAAATTTAGGCTATTTGCGCCTATATTCATATTAAGCATCACAAAATACGTTAATAAAAAAAAATAGTTCAAAATTCGTTAGAGTAAAGTGGCAAACTAGATTTGTTCCATAATTTTATAAAATCTATATAATTAAATAAATTTGACCAAATTGTCAAATTGTGGATATTGTTACAACATTTAACTATCGATTTTAGGACAAAATTGTTAATCTAGTAACTATTTATAATAAAGAGATTCGTTTGCTTGGATCAAAAAATGAGCAGTAATATTGACATACGTACAGGGAATTTAGGATAAAGAGGTGCATTTTAAAAGGACAACCCAGATGTTCTTAAACTAAAGGACCAATAATATAAATACTTATATTTCATTCACCAACTGTCTAACTCATTCGACATAGGCATCTCTATTTTATGGCCCGACACTCACCTATAAAAAAAAACTTGAAACTTTTTTCGCACAATAGTAATATAATGTACATTTATATATAACAGCAATGGCCGGTTGGTCGTGTATTGCGTGTCAAATCACACCATTATAATATCTACCCAAATATAAGTACACTGTTTTATTACATAGGCTTGTATTATATTATTCCAATATCCAAAAAGTTATTTATTTACAAAATTGTCTGATCGTCTTACATTGATATAATAAAAAAAAAGTTCGGCAAGAAAGTACCGTTTTGCTGTACAATAGGTAACGAGTGGGTCACTTTCATGGGTGTGTTAAATTTGTATTCAATGATTTATATCATTGTATATAAAAAACGATTCTGAGCGAAGACGGTCTGTCAGTCTACATAACTAAGTATACATATTTTAAAATATTATTGCTATTAAAATAATTCATTTTATTACTATTAATAATAAAGTAGATTGAATTAATTTTTGCAGAAAATATTGTATTTAAAAAATTAATTAAGTGTATGAAATATAATAATATACTTTAAAAGTTTCAGGAACCCTCAAAAAATATTTTTAAATTACAACGAAATAAATAACATTATTATTCTTTATTTAAATATCTAATTTCATCCAAATTTGAACTTAAAATATATATATAAAAAATTATTTTTTTAATACAATTTTTTGATTTTTTGGTAGCACTTTTAAATACTTTCGAAAAATCTTGTTTTAAATTTTCAATCCTTAGCTAAAAACTAAACATTTTATAAATTTTTAACTGCAAAACAATTTGTAAATATTTAATGATAAATTTTAATCAAAATTTGAAGTTTAAATGATTATACAAAAAAATTATGCCTATGTATTTTTATTATTTTTTATCTACTAATTTAACAACTTATGAAGAATCTCGTATTAAATTTTCAAAGAATTTGGCCTAACGATTTTTTTTTTTTATCGATATTTAAAGAAAAAAAAATTGAAAAAAACAAACATTTTTTAGGCCTACAATTAGCTCAAAATTTGTCAAAATATTTTTAAATTTTTTTAATGTATAGAAAATGGTAATCTAAAAATTTGATGAAATTTTCAAATGTCAATGGTTATTCCTTTTTGAATTACATCAAAATAAGAAAATCGTTCCCAGAGAAAACGGGTGAATATCCAACGTCTAATTTAAAACGCTCAAAAAAAAAAATTACTTAGACTTTTCGGTAATTTTTTTTTTTTAGAAAGGTAAAAAAACTTTATAAAGATTTTTATGTTGAATTTTCAAATTTTAGATTTGAATAGAAAAATGTTATGAATTTCCTAATCAAAATAAAAATTGCAACATTTCGTAACTATGTATTTTCTCGAAACTTTAGACGCTTATAAAAAACTATTATAGACTTACGTTTAACTTTTTTTTAATTTTCACTTACAACATGTTATGAAGAACCTTTTATTAAATTTTCAAGTTTTTTGACAGACTGAAAAAATTTTTATTGGCAATAATAAAAAAAAAAAAATGAAAAAACCAAACATTTTTTAGGTCTACAATTAGCTTAAAAAAAAATCAAAATATTTTGAAAATTTTATGGTGTGTAAAAATTACTTATATAAACATTCAGTGAAAATTCCATATATCGTGATAATCGCTCTGCAGTACAGTTAGTGTCGAGTGTACCTCGTCATTAAATAAATAACTGTAATGTACGTGTTCAAATGACAGTTTGAATCTATTGATAATTATAACATACAAAAAATGATTATAAGCACTGAGTCTTTCTTATTTAAAAAAAATATTTATATGTACCCATTCTACTTATCAATAAGACATATTAAATAACCAGGAACGCACATTTTTTTAAACTTTTGGATCCCCCTTCTAATTTTTTCCAAATAAAGCACTGCCTATACTACTATAAGTACAGCTATATGATAATACATTTTGGTACCTATATTGATCTATTTAATCTAACCCATTCGAGTTGAAGTAATATCGCTGGGCGCTTCTTTCCTTCATGCCTACCAGTTCTATACAATTTAGTTACCTAATGATTTTAATTTTACAGATTGTAAATTGTAAATTATTTATTTATTTTTAATAAAACGGTTTAAAATATCGGAAAACCAACCTTTGACTATGGTAGTGTAATGTATCCGAATAACGTAACCAAAGCGTAACGGCCGTTAACTTAATAATAATTTCATTATATGAATAAAACGTATTAAAAATACTACAATTAATTAACTCATGCGTTACCATAAAGTAAAATCATATGGCGGTATTAACGGCGCGCCGATACGAAAATTAAGAAGTGGCATCGAAGGCCTGCATACAGTATAGGTAAGGACATTAATTAATTAACTATATAATAGTACCTGTAATTTGTAAGGCTGCAATTCTGTAAAGGTAACAAACACATAAATCACAATGATATATAGTATTCTTTTTTTTTCTTTTTTTATTATTTAGTAAAGGCTTTAACAACATAAGTTTTTGGCCTGCATATCTAAATATTTAAACACAGAGGTATGAATATATATTAAAACTTAGTACTAATATTAAAAAGTTATTTACAATTTATATTGCGAAAAAATGCACAGATTGCAACGGTGTTCTCTTCATTGAGGGCTTAGTGAAATGTGGTAGGATTGTTGAGAATCTTGCGTGCTTCGGGCGTGTTTGGGACCGTTGATGACTATGTGTTCTATTGTTAGAGTTGCATAACATTCTTTTTATATAGTTATTATTGTATTAAACTTGTAGTTATTATAAAATGCTTAAGTTTTTCTATAAACATAATACATTTTTTGTTAATTTAATACAAAAGCAAAAAGATATTATATTATATTGGTAATTTTAATATGTCAGAGTTAGTGAGGTGACAAAACTTTTGTTGTGCCTAGCTATATAAGAACTTAAATACGCCAATGGCTGGAACCAGTGCTCAGTAGAACCTAATAAAAAGCGTCATCGTAAATCGATTACGCAGACGAACGGTTAAAGAATGCTGCACTTTATAATATTATATAATAACTTGTGTATTTGTGTATTATTATCGTGTCTGCAAGCTCAGAATCTAAAAAACAATAGTGACTTAATAGTCTCTAAGACTTCATCAAGTAATTTAGTCATTACACTAAAAATTACGTTTACATAAATATGAAACAAAAATCGTATATATCAGCGCAATCTAGCGACGAATCGTGGGGTATTATCATTCGGTAAAGTACAATTACAAGCCAACTAGGATTACCTCTATCCATGATGTAGATAAAATAAATCTACATCTTGCCCAAGCCCCAAGGTGTATTCATTTTTTTTTTATAAATACACCAGTAGGTGTGGAATGAGGTCACTGTAAAGGGTGTGTCAAATTTGAACTCAATGATATTAAATAATTTTATTTTAAAAAATGTTTAAATATTTTATTATGCACTTTAATTGTTTTATACTTTGTTAAATTAATTTATACCATGTTACATTAATATATTATGGACCAAATATTAAAAAATTATGTTTATAAATATTTTATTCACGTTACATAAATAAAAAAATATTTCCTTTTTAGAAATTATTGTTTTTGTTTTTATCACGTGTTTATAGATAAAGTTGTGTAAGTTTTATTATTACATAATAATTATAACAAAAAAAAAGTATCGATCGTAAATTAATTTGCAAAAATAGAAGTAAACGCCAAAAACGTATCCACCAAAATCCAGGTAAAAAAAACGTATGCGCCATTTTATTAATAACTTTTAAACCGATTGATTGTTCTTAAGTTTAAGTCCATAAATGTATAACAATAACTTTGCTTAACTATCCACTTAAATTTAATCCACGTAGCCTAAGTTTTACTATTAAAAATAAAATTAAGAAGGAAAAATTTATTTTTTCGCTCTTCTAAAAAATTGTGTTTATGGCGGACACGGCCGTTTGTCTGTTAGACGTCGATATAACCATTAATGATATTATTAATATTATTGTATACATGGATAATGCCATTATGGATAGAACCTAATAAACCTATCAACTGCGAAGAGTTTACTAGATATTATAGGCTATAACGTTACCATAAAATTGTCTTATGTATTATATGGTTATAGATTCTGGTTTATGATAAAGACCAATTTTTTTCTACTAATTTCACCGATATTACTAATATCAAATCTACCGATTCAAAAAAAAAAATCAAAATTAGTTTTGATTCGATCTTGGACGGTAATCTCTGCTTTATCTCCGATGTTTTAATTGAACATGGCTTTACAGCTTGTATTCCATCAAATCTTATCTACTCATTTGGTATAATAAAACTCGATTTTGATGTCTCCGTGGACGATTTTCAGAACGGAGTCCAATCACTTTTCCCAATCGTAAGCTTTAAGCGCATATATGTTAAAAAAGATGGCAATGTCGTACCAACACACATCGTTGAACTCAAGTTCTTGTCTCCCAAACCACCTCAACGCATTTCAGACCATAATATGATTTTCGACATCAACTCCAGCATTTGCTCTCCTGTACAATGCAACGCTGTCTACGATACGGACACTCTAAAATTCTATCGCAGTGATCCTAGGTGCAGTCATTGTAGTAGTTCTAAACACTCTATCGCGGAATTTTCGACCGTCCATGCCACAAACCCGATCTGTTTTTTCTGTAAACTTTCACATGTTGCCACAGGCGCCGAAGCTATCAGGAATAGTTAAAAAGGACATAAAAAAATCATGGTTACAGAAAATATTTCATACAAAGTCTCCTTGGAATTTAAGAAAAATAAATGTTATACCTCTGCGTTCAAATATACTGATGTAGTAAATAATCAGCTTCCAAATTCTGATATTTTTAAACCTAATAACCCCTTTCATGAGGTTAATTTTCCTATCTTAAAAGAAAATCATCATTTTTTTAACTCTAAAAACCCCAAACAAAAGCATCATGCCAAATAAAAATAAAAATGTCACACCCGTTGAATCATTTTACTCTTCACTTAATGGCAATTACTTAAATAATATTTCTAATCAACAGAACACTATGGAGAATAACTCTAACGACTTTTTTTGGATTCATGCTTTATCTTTTAAATTATCCAAAACTATAATTAACTCTTCCTCGTTATCTTCTCCTTTCGCCGCTTCTTCCCTTCAGTCCTTAATTGAATCATCTCTAATTTCTTTACTAGTTATATCCAACTTTAAACATATATCTCAAACAAGCACCTATCATAATTTAACCAATTCTAGTATTATCTACCACAATTATACTCGTTTAATATTACGTTAACAATATGTCTTTCAACACAAATAACAAAAATTTTGCCGGCAACTTTAATATCTTACAGCGGAATGTTAGAAGCCTTCCTTCTCTTCTGTACCTTCTTACCATTCAAAAATCTTTTATTGTAATCCTTTTTGAAACTTGGCTCATCGCCTCCCGTTCTATAAATATTCTACTTTTTAGAATCTTCCGGTCGGATCTACCAGATGGATGGAGCAGCTGGGTACCCGTAGCAATCCATCACTCGCTGAAATCTAGACTAATTCCTATCGATGTTGTTACAAGAAATAATTTACTAAAACACAAAACCGATACCATAAACGTCGAGATTTTATTCGACTCCCAACCTCTCTTAGGGATATGCTCCTGCTATATTCCTAACAGTTCCAACGTCTCTTTTAACATTTGGCAATCTTTATTTAGTTTGATCTCTCGTAATTCTACACTATGCGGCGATTTTAACTCCTAACATCCCGTTTTGGGATCCGCTCCGATTATGCATCTCACCGTGGAAATATTACCTACAAAACTATCAACTCACTCGGTCTTAAGATACTCAATGACGGCACCCAACACACATCGAATGGCTTAATTCCACCGACTCTGCTATTGATATATCTTTTTATTGTCCTGACCTATACTGAAACCTATCATGGTACACTCTGTGCTAACCTCGTGATAGTGACCATATTTCCATTACCACAACAGTTATCAATAGCAATCTCTTGAATTTTAATCATTCCCACCACCTATTTCACAATAACCTCGCCAGCTCCATACTCTATAACTTCAATAAAGCAAACTGGGCCTCTTTTACACTTAATATCCAATATGCGATTTCCTCGTCAGCCGAGGACCTTGCCTCAATAAATTCCTATTCCATCTTTACTAATATTATAAATAACATCGCAAGATTTTCCATACCAGCTAAAAATCTCATCCACCCTCTCCCATGTGGTGGAACTCGTACTGTTTCGAAGCCGTCAAAATCAAATTTTTACACTTCAAAACTTTTCGCCGATCGGGCTGTTTATCTAACCTCCTTAAATATCGTAATATTTGCGCCCAAACCATTCGTCTGCTTAAGAATGAAAAAAGAAATAGTTGAAAAAAGTTTTGTTCCAACTTAAACCTTTCATGCTCAATTGAATATTTATGGGTCACTGCTAATCGGCTTAAAAATCGCGTGAATCCCACCAAACCCCCCAACAACGATGACTGGTTTGATACTTTTTACTCTAAAGTTGCTCCATGGTATATCCCCTTCGAATCAGAAACTCAGTCTTCATATTTCTCTCATACATCACTCCTTATGTTCTTACTAACAATTTCACGATGTCTGTATTAAAGTTTACTATTTCCTCACGGAAATCTATAGCTCCTAGACTCAACAACATTTTACCTGTCTTGTTATAATAACTCCCTAAAAATGCGTTAGTCTCTTTTTTTAATATCTTTAATAACTTGCTAGCCACTAAGTAATTTCCTACCTCCTAGAGTTTCTACAGTCATTCCCATACCTAAACCAAACTCAAACACATCGTTTCGTCGAATTGTACTATCCTCTTCACTATGTAAAATTTTTAAGCATATACTCAAAATTAGACTCAATTGGTAGCTCGAATCCAATTCTATTTTGCCACCCAATCTCTTCGCGTTTAGGAAAGGAATGGGTACCATTGACTTTCTATCAACCTTCATTGGTAATATCTATCACTCCTTCAATAATAAGGAATTCTTTGTTGCCACTTTCATTGGTATACAGGACGCGTTCGACTCTGTCAATATGCATATCCTTTTCGATCACATTACCTCTTTGAATACCCCTCCGGAATTTGACAACATATTACTATCTCTATTCAACAAAAGGAATCTTGTTTTCTCTTCTTCATTTGGTTCTTCTAATACTCGTTCCACTTTCATATGTTTACCATAACGAAGCTGCCTCAGTCCTGTATTCTTTAATATATACATGAGTATTGTTGCAAAAAGTTTTCAGGGTCTGATTATAAATGCCTTATTTACGCTAATGATATGGTCATTTATTCATCAAATAAATCTCTTCACCTCGCCGTAGAACACTTAAACGCTGCTTTCAAGGATCTAAAAATCATTATAACCAATGTATCTTTGGAAATTGCTCCCGAGTAATGTAAATCCGTTATTTTTACTCGGCGTAGATATGTAGATCACCCTAACTTATACTTAGACGACAACCATATTCTTTTGCTACTATCGTCACCTCTTTAGGCATCACTCTTGATACTAAACTGCGTTGGCTACCTCATATCACATCGCTTTCTATCTTCCCATCTTGCTGGTCTAACTTCCTCAGGACTGTGTTTAACACATAGTGAGGGTTCATCCTTCTAGCCTGTTATCCATCTATCACTCAACCATACGTTCAAAATTACATTACAATTGCTTTCTCTTCGGTTCGACTTTCTACTCCAACTGGAAAATAATTAATGTACTTCAAACGTCTTGTCTCAGAACCATAGTGGAATATATTAAGTCCATCCCTGGTCCGGCTATTGAAGTTAAGACAACTTGTCTTCTTTTTAATATCAAATGTCGGTGGCTTCCGGAAAATTAATTTTAAAATCTTTAGCTCATTCTAACCATATAATACCTACTATTCTCTTTTTATCGCCTGGCGCTATACCTCTAAATCAATGCCCATTCTCTCAATCGTAGCCAACTCCCTATCCAACTTTCTTCAGTATGTTGTAAAATCAAATAAACTTCTACTTTATAAGAAACCTTGTAACTCTCTCCTTATTACTCCCCTCATTCAAATTGATAACTTCTCTAATTTGTCTTGCATCGAACTTAAATTACTGTCTTATTCTGTGGTCAATAAATATTTTTCAAATTATCTCAACCTTAATTATCCCAACTTCACTATCATCTATACACCATGACAGCTCGGTTTCATCCCTATCAGCTGGATATTCTTTCTACATATCTGAACTACACATTTATTTCTCCAACAATCTGCCCCCTTCATCATCTTCCTATATCGTTGAGTATTACTCTATTCTCAAAACTCTTTTACTTTTCTCAAATTTAGTCCCTAATAATTACTTAATCGCTTTCGACTCTATGTCATGTTTACAATCTCTTGCATCAAATCCATTTAATTCTAAATTATCCCCTCTAGTCTTTCATATTAAATCATATATATATTTTCTCAATCAGTCCTATCGTCTAATTCAACTTTTATAGATCCCGAACCACATCGGCATACATGGTAACAAAATGGCTTACAGATTCGTCAAACCTACCACCTCCAATACAATTTTACCTTCTCATGCTTAATTGCCTTGGACCTTTTTTATTCCATTACTACAGTAGTTCTCAACCTTTTTTGATTCATGTCACCTTTAGCCACTAGAATCAAACACTGCGTCACCCTAACATCAAAATAATAATCAATCTTAGCTGTATATTTTAAAATTATTCTTTTATTAAAAAAAAAATACAGTACACAAAAAAAAGCATATTCAAAACGTTGACACTTTAAATTTAAACAGATAAACTTTAAATTAGCAAATAAAAAAGATAAAAGTTAAAAAAAATAATGATTTATATAAATTTAATGTGAAATTTGACCCTGGTGTTTTTTACAAAGTTGGGGAATCCTAGGGTTGATGGTGGAAAGAGCGAGTCTCATATCGTCTTCTATAGTTGTTTTTGTGAGTCTGTTGCGTTTTTTTGTTTTTATAATTGTTAGTGCACTAAATCCATGCTCACATAACCAAAACGTAGAAAACTGAAGGAGCACTTCAATAACCTTATTCGATAATCGAGGGTATTCATTGTCAAGAGCCACCCAAAAGCTGTCAAGCGGAACCTCATTAAACTTAAATAGAAGCGTTCGGTCATTCTTCAATTCCACTGCTTCCTGTTGTACCTCACAGTGATCTGTTTGTATCATGGAAGTAAAAGGGTTCTATATCCAGTCGTAGTATTCAACGTTTAATTCTGGAAAATAATGTTTCAAAGACATTTGCAAAGCCTGTAAGTGACTCCGTATGATTTTTAGAACGGTAGGACTGGAGTCTTCCTAGAGTTTTCCAAAAGTCGTGGTCTTTCAAATAACATGTAAATCCATTGTTCTCCTCTTCCATGAAAAATAGCAAAAGTTCCTCTTTCAGTTCATAGAGACGTAATAGAACCTTTCCTCTGAATAACCACCTCACTTCGGTATGGTACATCAAATTTGTGAAATTAGCATCCATTGATTCACAAATTTCGGCAAAAATTCTATTTTTTAGGGGCTTTCCTTTAATGTAGTTGACCATACGAAAGGAATTACTCAGAACGGAATTGAGTTCACTACCCAACGTTTTTGTCATCAGCGCTTCTCTGTGGATGAAACAGTGAGTCTTAACGATTAATGGATTTTTTATTTTAGCCAGTGTAACAAATCCCTTGATACTCCCAGTCATATTTGGAGCTCCGTCTGTGCAAATTCCAACACAGTCACTCCACAATATTCCATTATTTTCAAAAAAATAATCGATTGTGTTGAAAATGTCTTTACCTCATAGGTAGCATACTTGACCCTTCTACTCCTTAAATAATTTACCATAAATTTAATGTAAACACAAATAGCTGTCCTTTCTTGAAGTTTTACAGAATTGTAAAATTAGTAAAATAATATATCAAGACAATACAAGAATGCATAGAAAATCCAAAAATATTGTTCCTGATCAGCATTTTGGCCGAAAAATGTTTATTTCGACATGTATATTAGCCGACAAATACTTCAGGCAGCAGAATATATTTTAGCAGACAAATATTTCACCCATGAATTATATAATATATAAGATTCTGAATTACCTATTTTTAAATAATATATATTATTTTATATATTTTAACATGTAATGTACAAATTAAAAATAGTTCCAACAATTCTAAGTTAACACGCGCAATAAATAAGCAAGTAACTCAACCAAATAATAGATTGAAGTATTGCTTTAGTTAAGTATATATATAGTACTATCAAACAAAATGAAATTAATGTAAACATTTATTTAAAACGAATAAGGAATTTAAATAATAATAAAATATAAGAATGAGATTTTTTTAATTTAAACTTCAATTTGCTTCTACTGAAAAGATGTTAAGTTAAATTACTGACATATATAAAATGTTTCAAAATATGTCAAAGTTTACAATTCAGCTATTTCTACTATAGTAGTAAGTTATAAACAAAATATCAAAATTCAATTCAAAATAATCACAATGTAAACATAAAAAAAAATATATTTACACATAATTCAATATTAAATATACCTATACAAAATAAACACAATAAAATAATTATAAAAATAAGTCATAGGATTAGGTATAAAATCTAAATTTTTATTCTGATTACTAACAAATATAAAAATAAAATGCTCTTAAAAGATTTTAAAGTTATGTTAGACATTTAATAAAGTAACCCTAACAAGACTTAACATAATTATAAATAATAATAAAATAATTTAAATTTGATTATCATAACTTAAATACTTAATAAAAAGAAATTTTCAAAATAGAAAAAAAAAATAATAAAAATTTATCAAACCACATTTTATTAACATTTAAAATTTTAAACAGACCATGTATAGTCTAAAAAATTAAAGGTATAGCAATAGACCTCCCAAGCAGTAACACTGATATTCAAATACAGTAAAACTCGCTTAAGACGCTCTTCAAGGGACCCACTCAAAAAAGGATCTTAAGCGAGTTTTACTGTATAAAATTTTACTAACATAAATTATTTTTTTATAAGAATCATAATAATTCAATGCAGTGGTTAAGAACTTTCAATGTTAAGTTAAGATAATAGTGTCACATTTCATTTTTTCATTCCTTATTTTAACTTTAATTTTGATTGTTTTTAGGTTGACAGAAGTAAAGGTTTAATTATTTTTAATTATAATTAAGTATCTATTCTTGATTTTAATTTTATGATATTAAATATTATGTTAGTTGGAATTTTTTTTTTATTTTTTATAAAAATAGGATGACTAAATGCATGCAATTAAAAATAAAGAAGTTTGGTTAGGTTAAGTTATAGAAGTTTTTATATACAAGAACTTAAAAATATAAATTAAAAAACAATTGTATCAAATTTATTAAACTTCTTCAATGTATTGTTAATTAAGCTCCCTAGATGACCCATCATAAAAGACTATTGTAACAGCTAGAATATTAAATTATAAAAGAAGCAAACCAGATCACTAATTAAATCGACACATATTTTATTTCAGATACAAGGCAAACAACATTTCAACATCAGTTGTATTATATATATATAAACAGTGAATTATGCTTAATGTGGACAGGTTGGAACCAAACTCATTTCCCTACATTAAGCTGTAGGCCACATAAACTTAAATTTATTTTGAAAAAAACAATTTTAATATTAAAAACTTTTTATTTTGAACACGTAAGCAATAAAATTGAAAACAATTTTAAATTAATGCATAGTAAAAATATAACATACTAAATAAAACACTATTTGGATGTGGAAGGTGTACGTTGTAATAGCTCGTTATCTAAGCTGTTGAGTATAGATTTGGTAGATAAAATGGGCACATCACGCTTCAAGCTTATCGACTATTTTTGTTATCCTCTTGCTTGAAAAGTTTAATAAAATTAACCAACTTTATTCTATACCTCGCCTTAAGGTTTTTTATGATACCTATGTCTAAGGGTTGGATTAAGGATGTTATAATTGGTAATAAGAATTTTGGTGATATTTTTGAGTTCAACGGTTTTTGGATGTGTAATACAGTTGTCAATCAGAAGTATGGACCTAAATTCACAATCTTATAGATACAACGAAACCCAATAATATTAGTCGTTTTTAAATATACATATACAATATATTCTAACTAGGGCTTACGATTTCCTACGGGTATTTGAAATACACGGGTACACGGGTAGACGTGTATTTAATTACACGTGTATTTAACCGTGTATTTAATATTACACGTGTATTTAGTATTACACGTGTATTTAGTATTACACGTGTATTTAATATAACACGTGTATTTAATATAACACGTGTATTTAATATTACACGTGTATTTAATATAACACGTGTTTTTAATGATCTATAACAATTTATAAATGTTAATAAATTTAGGATATAGAAAAAAAAAATTTAACAGTAGTACACAGGCGTACATTATAGTATACACTATATAGTTAGTTCGATGGTCA
>JACXSJ010004286.1:0-14550 GCA_014851325.1 Pentalonia nigronervosa
AATCAATCATAATATGATGAAAAAGATTATAGAAAATTATACGAAATTAATTATTTTCGCTACAACCAAAATTTCAACCAAAGTGAGGGTAAGATAAATTTGCTTTTTGACTATCGAATTATCATAGGTAATATATTTTTTACTCGTTCTTAAGAGATAACATTAAAAATTAATAATACTACTATATAATATATTATATTATATTATTATATCCCGATATTATAGCCTATAGGTAAATAATTTACATTGATAATAATATACCTATATTACTTACATAAATTTTCTGTTGACGTGCGCGCTGATGCGACGGTATAATTGTATACGGACACGGGCGTCAGAGCACTATAAGTTATAAATAAAACTATTCGACGCAATCGACGTCGAATTGCAGACTAATTAAATATTATATTATAATGGTTACAATAATAATTATTATCGATCGTTATCGTCGATGGTCATTGCCGCATGCCGGCGACGATGCGAACAAAAATAGTACAATATTTACCAAGAAGATTAGTTATATTAAAATTAATTTTAACAATTTCTTGTTTCTACGGACTAGTGACTACTGACTACAATAAAGTGTATTTTGCACTTATTCTAAATAAAATGTATATTATAAGAATACTAGCTGACCCGGCAAACGTTGTTTTGCCATATAAATAATTTCCTAGTAATTTCTATTGTAGACAAAAAATAGCTTACTTATTGTAAGTATGTATGTATGTTAGAATGTGTATATTGTATGTATGTAAGAATGTGTTATATGCGTGAAATAAGCATGGAGCGCTGTGAACGATGAGGGAATATAAAAATAACAAAAGGCAAACATTATTTTTATTATATTATAATTTATTCCTTAAAATTATATATCATTAATTAAACAATTACGACAGTAACACTATTAAACAATATCAATCTCTTAATGCTATAGCGTGAACAATATTTTTTGTTAGTTCATCTTTAGCTAACACAACCAAACTGGATGGTTTACCCACTCGAGAGCATGCCACGTATAATTGTCCGTGTGAAAAACATGCTGTTCTCAAATCTAATCCACAAACAGACATCGTTTGACCTTGGGATTTGTTGATAGTCATTATAAATGCCAATCTAATCGGAAACTGAATGCGTTTGAATTGAATTGGCACATCTGTAGGTATAATAGGAATCCGTGGTATGAGTATATTTTCACCTCTGAACTTGCCATTTAAAATCCTGGCTTCGATCACGTTTTTCATTAATTTTTGAATGACTAATCGCTTACCGTTGCACAGCCGGGGCGGGTTCAAATTGCGAAGCAAGATAATTGGAGATCCAACCTTTAATTGTAAATTATGCGGTGGCATGCCTGGCAAATCCAGCGAGTTCAAAAACTCTGTGGGAAAATTTACTGCTTCGCTGTCGTCGCAAACTGTATCAATAAATTATATGATACCAAGTTCCCTGGCAACATCTTTTGTATCTTCAGATTTAAATTATCAACGTCTACATTTTTTGCCGCTAAAATCGCTCTTTCTTCAAGTCACTCATGATTTATGTACTGTGTGTGTACATCGGGAAATATTTGTTCAATGAGAGTATCTTGCGAGTCAGCGATTGTGCAGAAATCGGTCGGTAATTTTACGTATCCAGTTTCATCTATAGCAACTTTTCCATCACCGATATCTAAGAGTTGTTTTGAAAATGTTTCAGCGGATGGATCTTGAAACATTTGAACGCGCATATTTATTTTTAGCTGTAATTTTTCAACATTACGCCACAATGGAGATGATTTTAAGCAAGCGTTGATCTCATCAGCGTATGTTGAACGTGGAATGACTGGAAGTGTTTGTCTGAAATCACCTGAAAGGACCAACAGAGTTCCGCCAAATAGTTTGTCACTGTTTTTAATATCTTTCAATGTCCTGTTCAACGCCTCAAGTGAATGTTTGTGTGCCATAGTACATTCATCCCAAATAATAATTTTACATCGTTTCAGCACAGCGGCCATGGACGATTGTTTCTTAATGTTGCATACTGCGTCAGGGTTATTATGAATATTTAGTGGCAGTTTAAATACTGAAGGAGCTGTTCTACCTCCATCCAATAAAGTTGCTGCAATACCCGATGATGCAACGGCCAATGCGATGCCATTATTTGATCGTATTTCAGCAAGAATTAGCGAAATAACGAATGTTTTGCCAGTTCCACCCGGTGCATCCAAAAAGAAGAACTCACTTTGTCCAGCTGAAACTGCGAGCATAATGCGATCATAAATGGTTCTTTATTCCTTATTCATTAGTGGGACATTGCGGGCAACAATCGCTGCCATTTCTACAGTACTGTACTGCAGTTCACGATTCATTTCAATATTCATTAAATCAGATGCAGTTCAATTTGGCGAATTCTTACCGAAATTACTAAGTGGTAAGTTGGCAATGACAATGCAAAGATCCTCAATAGCAATCAATGCTTCATTGTACATTTCGTCGCTGAATGTTATGGTTAGATCGTGGCACCGTCATACGATGTTGATGCAATATATCATCAATCATTGAATCTTTGTGATTTTCCCATAATATCTGTGCTCGGGCTGGGAAACATGTAGTCAACACTAATGCGAATAGTAGACGAATTTGTATTGCTGTACAGTTTAATGCAGCTTCAGCAAGCATGCATTCCCACTGGTTGTCGTCTTCCAGCAAGCCGAGTGCAAGGCATGCATCTTTATACGTTGGATATTGTTGCCCATTCACTTTACGTATATCTTGAAATGATAATGGACCAGTAACATTAACCAACAACAGTCGAAGATAAAAGCACTCCGTGTGTCTTGGATTGACTGTAAATAATCGCCCCAAGGTGTTTGATTTAAATAAATTGAGACATGCAGCAACTGGTGAGCCTTGCTTGCGGGGCATCCATGTTTTTGTTTGAGTCCATGTGAAATAGCGTGGTACTTGTGAATAGGGTAATGTTCGTGCAAAGGCACCAAAATCATCCGCACGATTACACAATTCAAAAAATGCAGTGAGTGTAGTTTTAGGTGGATTTATTGCACGATCAATCGTTGTCTCGTTCGTGAAAAATACACGCTGACCGTTTTCAAGATGGATGGCTAACTGAACAACTGCTGGATCCCGTTCATGAATTGGAAAACCAAAGATACGTCAAGCAGCTTCATTGGAGTTGATGTACCGACCAATTAGGTAGAGCGTTATTTCATCGTTTTTATTCACTAGAGGAGCATTCACATTAATATTTTCCACTCTAAACACAGCCATATCACTGCCTTTATGGACATACTTGCAAATGTATTTGATGCTCTTCACAGAACTGCAGAACTCAACATTAATATGAGCATTATATATCTTGCTCAGCAGAGGCGAATATGGCACCACAACAATCATGTTTGTTGTAACAATATCAAACAGCAGTTGGTCAGTGGATGGATCTGGAATT
The DNA here is from genome assembly GCA_014851325.1 of Pentalonia nigronervosa. Taxonomy (NCBI): domain Eukaryota; kingdom Metazoa; phylum Arthropoda; class Insecta; order Hemiptera; family Aphididae; genus Pentalonia; species Pentalonia nigronervosa. Next base: position 3,445 of record JACXSJ010004286.1, read on the forward strand.
TCCGCAGAAATGATATTATCGATTTCTTCAGGACGGATTTTGTCGATGAACCAAACCAAAATGTGTGCATAAGGTAATCCTCGCTTTTGCCACTCAACCGAATACATCCAGCAACGTGTGGGACCAAATACATGTGATTTAGTAATGAAACTTATTAAAGACTTCAACTTTTGTCTAAACACACGTGCTGTAATAACATGGCGATGTATTGCATTTTGGCCAGGCAGTAGCAAAGATGTAATCTCTGGCCATTTTAGATTACACGCGAACGTGATAAATAAACATGGTCGTCCATATTCGCGCACGAAAGTCAGAGCATCCTGTATATATTCTTGCATATAACGTGGATTGCCTACGTACGATGATGGTAAAATGACATGGTTACCAATTTTGGCGACGTCGGCGTTGTTGTTGATAGCGTCTCGCAAATGAATGTACTCTTCCGCGCGCAGCTTTTGTTGATTATATCGTAAGTATCGTAGTCGTTCGCTCTCAATCTTTGCGTACATGTCGACCATGAATTGTTGACAAAGTTCACGACATCGTAAAATGACGTTGTCCAGGCCACGTCTAATCATTAATCGGTACGCATAATAATCCTTTGATCTATCGTTCTTGTTTGTTTCAGCTCCTGTAATATTTGTTCATAAAAATTAATTTAAATTTATTACGTTCATTAATTTAATTGTTTTGTTAAATGATTAATGATTAAATTAATAATCAATGAAGTACTTGATACGGGATCTCGTTGTTTTATGTTTATGCAATATCCATCTTGTCCCTTCCAGAACATTAGCGGATATTGGAGAGCGTCATATGAACGATGTGTGTCAGCAATGAACTGAAGATTATTATTTCTTCTACGAATCACAATTTCTCGTGCAGCTGTACAATCGCCAACCATGATTCCAGCAACATCATCAACAACGGGTGCATTGAATCTACGAATATGCTCTCCAACTGGTGTTTTATCAGGATTAATGACGATAGCGTGATTATCGCTTTGTAATTGGTGCATATGTGATTTGAATATTTTCAACAACTCGTTGTGCTCGTTCAAAAGAGCATCTAGCTCGCTGACGATGCGCCTGGCATAAAGTGAATCAAGGTTATTATAATCACAACGTGCATTCACGCGATTGGCAAGTGCGCTTCCGGAATCCTCACCGCCCATAAAGTAGATTTGTAAGAATTTATGTGGTTCGTTTGGTATTGGCAGCAGTGAGCCCATTTTATGATAAACTTGGCCTCTGATTTTGAATGTAGAATTGAATTGTTGACCATTTGCATTAGTATTTCGAACTATTTCTGTTGCTCCGAACAATGTAATTTGAAAGCATGAATTGAATCTTCGAATTGATTTCAGGAACACGTTAGAATCTGGATCCGTGCCGATAAGTAAGCCGTTCAATGGTTCAGGTGGTGTTTCAATTTCAGGTAGTTGCACTTTTCCTGACGCGCAACACATCCCAGCTGGCTCATTTTTGAATTTCAGAGCATGACAATGCGGACATTCCTTGTCCATAGCACCAATTACCACTTTTGAATGAGCATAATATTCAATATCGGGCTCATACTGGAATGCTATTACGCAGGAATGAATCTGATATAAATGCTCGATGTACCTGTTGTCGTTGTTGGTCATTTGTTCTTCGTCTATTCACTGTGAAACGGCATGATTGTCGTTCTAATAATCTTCTGACTTCATTGCGTTCAGCTCGTGTATCTTCTGGCTCTTCTTGATGCAATTGCGCCATTCTAACACGTGCATCAGTATTTTGTTGCTGGATTTGTTCTTCTGTTCTTTTGGATCTGCTATTTCGCAAGTTTCGAGCTTTACTTGCACTGCGGCTCAAATCAGCACCTTTGCGTTTTCTTGGCATTGCTCACTGTACAAAACATACATAAATAGAATTAATGAAATTATTTAATGATGAAAAATGTTAAAAGTATAATTAGGGCCAGGATTTTTGCCGCAGTTTTGAAATGATTTATAACTAAAATATAAGTTTTATGGAAAAATTTTTCAAACAATAGTAAAAAATTAAATTTTATGAAAACATTGTCTGTTATAATTTTTTCATACAACCAATATTTCCATTGACATTTCAAAATAAAGATTCATAATGATTGATTTTTTGGAAACTATGAAAATCTTAATTGTTCAATTACATTTTTTTAATAAAATTAAATTAAAATTACATTTTTATAAGATCAACAACATTTTCAATATAAAAAAAAGGATACTTACAACACAAAATCCGTTGTTATTGGAAGCTCGTGTCACGTGTTGAGTACTTTTGAGGTTATAAAATCACTTGATTAACTAATCGTGCAAAATACACTCAAAATTGATAATTTAATTATTATTGATAAAATAGGAATGATTAAAAGTTAATATGAGAGTTACACTGAGATAGCAAAATAATAATTGTCAACGTTACTACTACACTTGATGCATAAACAATAATGATGGCCAACAACTGTGTAGGGAGTGAGAAAGAAAGGAGACCGGCTTCGTTCTCATCCCTACTCCGTGCTGTTTACTGGGTCAGAAGTGACACCTGTAGACATCTGGCGGGGATAACTAATTAAATGACGATTGATCAGTTTTCGACCGGAGAGGAAAAGTGATTAAATTACTAAAATGGCTATTAAAAAATAAGGGTTGATCGTAGAAGGGTGAAAATTGAGGATTGTATGTATTTTTGTATGTTGTAGTTCTTTAGGGAACTTCAATGGACATTTGGTCATAGGGGGAAGGATGATACGCATTAATTTTTTAATTTTTTTAAATTTTATTGAAGAAATTACCAAATGTAAAATATTTTTACTTAACATAATATATACGTATACGTATAATACTATAATGCCCACATAAACATTCATTCCGAAATACAAATACTTGCCATGTATAATAATTTTCAAATATTTTTGAAAATTGTCGATTGTCATAATGACCGTTTCAGCTATTTCCAAAGATTTATGACCAACTTTTGGAATAAATTCTAAAAATCGTTCTGTCGGTAGACCTTTATCACTGTCACAGCAAAGTATAAAAGCAAATTGGTCAGAATGTGTTTTATCTGGTGTAGAGTCTACGATAATCGAATAATATTTACGACTATTTAAGCAAATTAGTTATATAAAATTGTACGTCTTAACTATACTTGGCGTGTCGATAAACTGACTCGTTGTTGTATACCGTGAGACTCCGCCGAGTAATATAATCAAAAGGCTCTGTCAGCGAATTCCTATTTCCCGACGACACACAACAACCGTTTCCTTATACTGTATTATTCAGCATTCGAATTTATGGTTCAGGAGTTCGTAACACCCCCCAGATTAAATGAGACACGGAGGTCCTATGATCCACGTGTTTCATCCAGTTGTCTCAAAAAAGAAATTAAATTAGAATGAATAATGTAAATGTTCCGAGATGTTGGTGAAATAGTCAGTTCAATCGCTTACAATAAAATAATAATAAAAAAAAAAAAATAATTATATAAATCAAATTTCTTCCTGGGCTTTGGTTGGTTATTCTGGATTATACATTCTTATAATGTTATTTTTATACTTAATGACTAAAACACTAGTTACAAATAAAAGAATAAAAAAAAAAATACATAAATTGTTAATACCTGAAAAACAATTTTGAAAATGAATATGGGTTCTGGAGGTATTTGTGTGAGTTTACTTATTTTATCTGCTGTTTTCGCAAGTGTATTCAAATTTTTTATTAAATCTTTGTTCATAATTTTCTGAGGTAGTGTGAATTTAAAGATTTCGGTTAGAATAGTTAAGATACTGTTAATAGGATTTTCTGGTATCACGTCTAAATTAACATCTCTATGAAATAATTTAGTGGGCATGAGAATAAAATTACTTATGTGTAATTCACAAGTTTGAAAGAGAGATATTATTCCTACACCCGAAATTTCTATTATAATTCTCTGTGGAGGGTCTGAACAAACTATTGTATCTTTCAGTGGTCGTGTATAATATAACCATGAATTAGTCTGTGGTAGCCTATGCAAAATAATGGTGTCTAACGATACAAATCTTAGTTCACAGGTTTCTGGTAGAGTTTGTTGAATTGTAAATGATGATACCACACACGGCTAAGAATGAACTTAATGTTGGATCGATTGGTCAATTTCACATAGATTATAGGATTTTAATTTGTAACACTTTTTCCATTGTTCTGTACTAAATGTTATGTAGTCCTCGTTATCATCACTCAATGCTATTACATCCACTTCAGTGTTGATTAAAACTACTGAATTAGTATCAAATGGTATTGGTAATGGGATGGGATGATAAATAGTATATTTACCACTGGAGATAAGGGGAATCTGAATCGAGTATATATATTATAATTAACCTGATGAAATTTCGTAATTTCAGAAATTTTAAAAAAATCAGTTAAACACTCTGTATTTAGTTCCAGTGGGATGGCGATTCCTGAAGGTAGAACTACTTTAATTTCCCTTAACTCCTCAATTAGTCTTTTTTTGTTGATAACTATCGCATGGATTTTTCCATTAATCGCTGCATTAATCATGGATATAAGATTCTGAGTTTCATAGGCATATTGATTAAGAGTGATTTCGAATAATAACGATTGTTCCAATAACTTTGTCCTAAAGGCTGATTTGTTAATGTTCTGAATAGCTTTTGAGGTTTGTTTTTGTAAGTACCTGAGATTTTCTTCAAGTTTCTGTTGATGTTCAGTCATTTTCTGTGGGGAAAGATTTATTTCATTTGTCTCAATTCGCACAACTCTCGTCCTTTCGTTAATCAAATTGACGTTCTGTGCTTTATTCATAGCAAGTTCTGTTACTTTATTAAATATGGCTTTATAATCTATATTCGAAGACATTGTATATAGTACGTTTGTAAAACTCTTGAATGCATTTCCTAGTCCTCGTTTGAACCTCTTTCCTTCATCGGGATTTTGTTCTATGGATAACAAAACATTACGATGATTTGATTCAATCTCGTAAAGATATGGCAGGGTTGATTGAGTAAATTGTCGCTTAAATTCTTCACAGGTGTCCGATATTTCTGTGCTTCCAAATTTTTTTGTCATGATGTTGCAAATTTGTACGGTCTCATTATAATGAGATATTAATGTATCATACTTAGAATATTGAGTTGTAAGGTCTACATATACCACTAAATCCCATTTGAGGTGTGATAATCTGGCTTGTCCATAGGATTCGTAGTACAGTCCCTGCTGATGATTAAACGAAGTGATATTAACGTTTTCCATTGGCTTAGGTGGAACTTCCGGTACAGGTGTTTTGTTAAAAGAGTCTTTTTTTACGAGCATAATTTGCAGGTTTAAACTGAAACACAATTAACGATTTTCATGAAACAGTTTTAAAAGGTTTCTATGTACTGTCATTGGTTTATTCCATTTATTTATTATTATGTTAGGAGATTCTGAACAGGCTTCTACAATTGGGTACGGACCTAACCACTTAGGAGCTAATTTTCCTTTGCTTGCCTTTTCTTTCAGTAATACTTTATCACCTATATTAATTTTCAAAGGTGTTACAACCTTATCATAACGCTGTTTAGATTTATGTTTGCTATCAAGTAGTGTAGTTCTTGCCAATTTGTGAGTCTCTTGCATTTGTCTTTTCAGTTCATAATAATAATCCTCATAATTGTACTGAGGGTCTGGATCTCTCATGAATGAGTTGGGAACAACTATTTCGTTCCCATAAACTAATTGATATGGTTGAAAATTTGTAGACGAGTGTACTGTGGAATTGTGGCAGAACATCGCAAATGGAATATAATTATCCCAGTTTTGTTGATCTTTATCCACGAAGCTTCGTAAATATTCGCCTAATGTTCTGTGACTTCTTTCTAAAGAGCCTTTTCTCTGTGGATGGTACGGAGTAGTAGATGATTTTTTTATTTTTAGAAGTTGACATACTTCCTTAAATATTCTGCTTAAAAACTCCGTTCCACAATCTGTAACAAGGGTCTGTGGGAGGCCATGTAGACATACGAATTGTGTTACAAAATGGTATGCTAGTGTATTAGCCTCATGGTTTGCCATGGGCACTGCCTATGCAAATTTAGAAAGGTCGTCTTGCAAGGTTAAAATAAAGACATTTCCTTTGTGAGATTTTGGGAGTGGTCCCACAATATCCATAAAAATTTTCTCAAAAGGTTTGGTTGACGTGGTGGTTATGACCATAGGTTCTTTAATGGATCGATTTGCAGTTTTGTTACATTGACAAATCGCGCATGCAAGGACGTAATCCTTGATCATTTTCCTCATTCTTTTCCATTGGTATTGTTTTGATATTCTCTGATAGGTGCGTGCTATTCCCTGATGTCCTCCTAAAGGGTTTTTGTTAAATGGTTTATTTACTCATATTTTTAAATTAAAAAACTCCTAAAAATTAGTAACTTCAACTAATATAGTAATACACTGTAGATACAATGATGACCAGGGAATAAAAATACATGATTAATATGAAATTTAATTTATTTGTTGCTGCTGTTGTTGTTGCTGTTGTTGATGTTGTTGTTGCTGTTGTTGCTGCTCTTGCAGCCTCAGCGGCAGAAGCAGCCTCAGCTTTTAATTTGTTGGCGTGTAAGCCATTGCTGTTTCTGCTGCTGTAGCTACTTCTGCAGCCTTTATGCCGCTGCATCTTTTAGATCTGCTGCTGCTACTGGCCAAAATTGGCAGACAGCAGCAGCATGTCCCCTCTTTTGGCAATATGTACATTCTAGAAAATCAAAGGAATTTAAATTAAAACATATCCATGATAAAATGTTGATTGGTTTTTTTAATTTTATATAATTTCAGTAATATAAATAATTTCTATAAAGGGAAGACATAACTCATTCAACAGATTTTGAGTCATAAAAGGCATTTTAAAATATATGAAGAACAATGTAACTATATACTAAAATGACATTACAAACTCTTTTAATTTTTAAAGATAAGTGACGAATACAAATAAAACCAATATTTTTTTTTTGTGGAAGTAAAAAAAAAATGAACGTAACCAAACTATATACACCAAACGAAAGTTTTGAAAAAGTTATTTTCTATTATATTGGACAATGCACAGATAGATACAACCCATAATCTCCTTTACCTGGTTACATTGAATACAGTAAAAGGTATTAATTATCTAAAACTTATAAACAAAGTTTATGGTTATTAATTCATATCAATATAGTACTTATTGAATATCTAAGTACAAAAAAAAATGTATACACATGTTTTAGTCATTATTAATATGGTGTATTGCATGTGTAACATTTATAACGTTTAATACATCTAAATTCCTGAATATTACATTAACTCAACTATAAAAACAAATTAGTAGGTATTTAACGAGTTGGCTACCATGAAGATCACGGGCGACTCTCACATGCACTATCCTAGCGTACCAGACGCGATAAAAAAGAACTTGTCTCATACACCATAGGAGTCACGAATGTCTCACTTTGCACGATTCTCGAGGTACCATGTGAGTTACCTGTGACTCTCGCATATGTTCCACTTTACCTGGTCACACTGGTAAATCCAAACAGCTGTTCTCAATAATTCTTGCTCTAAATTATTGTGAATTGTGTTATCATTATATGATTCACTTGAGCGGTGATTGGCAGTTGTCCGAAAAATGATAAGGACACGAAAATCGAAAATCGAAAAAGAACTACCAATTGTTGTAATATAAATTATTATTATTATATTCCTATTGATAAAAGTTATATAATTCCCGCCTGTTTTATAGTTTACAATTTCAGTATTTTGATCTATTGACTATTAAGTTTTTAACTATAAATGTTTGTCATACATATTGTTGTCATATATAACAAAAATGGATTTTAATAATTAATTACCTTTTTTATGATAGCAGAAGAAATACTCAGTGATAGATTTAAAAAATATATAATAAGTATCAATTATATATAATATAATAATTATTTAGTTGAACAGTGTCAATACACAAATAAAAAAATAATTTTATAGTATAATTTTTGAAAATTTAATGCTGGCAACAAATTGAATGCCGCCGTCTTTCGGCCCGGATCATTATCATTTTTCGGACAACTGCCCCCGACCCCCACTTGGGGTATCACCAGTGACTCTCAAAATCAAAAAAACAATTTTAAGGTAGCTCTAAACGGTTGGATTTTTCATGCATTTAGACCTATAAGGTAGCGGAAAATAAACATACTTCTAGTAGTTCAATTTTAAATTTGAATACTAATTTGATTTTGTTAGCTTCTTTTCTATGATTTGTTAGGAAGAACTTTTTAATTTTTTTGTCTCGTTATCACTTAAAAGAACAAATTAATTTTAAGAAAGTAAGTAAAGTTATTTGGAACTGTACTACGTAAACTCTCCAAAATTTCCAAAATCTGTTTCCTACAAATCATAGAAAAGAGGCTGACGAATTAAATAGGTTTTAAAAATTGAAAATGGATTACTTGAAGTTGTTAATTTTTCGCCAGCTTATTAGCATTATTCATTATCGCGAGTGTACAAAAATATTTTTGAAAGTGTACAAGTTTTGATTTGTGCATGCGCGTACGTGTGCTATTGAATATAGTCGGTCTCGTTCGCCCGCGTCCGAGCGATAAGAAATCTATTGTTATCGAGTTTGAATTTCTTTGAAATTCTAATTTTAAATTTTCCATATTTAATAATTGCATTGTATTAATTATAAATATTAAATACTAGTTATTAAAATCAATAATAATAGTATCTAGTAAGTATACTGTTAGTAATCAGTTTATTCAGTTTATAGTTTGTGTTCATTAACTGCAATTGCAAATAATAATAAATTATAAAAATACGTGATTGGCGATTTAGTAAAAAAAACATGTCCAAAAGTATCTGCGCCACGGAAAAAATTAAGGCATGATTTGAAAAATTTACATTCTAAAAATACTAGAATCTTAGAGAATAACGATATTCAAGTAAGTATCTATAAGTTATTTTGTATAATAAATTATAAATAATACTTTTTTATGTTATAGAATTAGTAATATAGCCTATAAGTAGTATTATAAATTACTACTATTATAATTTATAATGTATTTATTATATATTTATTTTTTATTCATTGATTTTTGCAATAGATTTTTGATCATTCTAATATATCAAATGAACATAATGAAGGAAATAATGATGGAATTGATAGCAGGTACCTAATTTATAATTATTTGATCATAATTATTCATTTTTAATATTTCTATTATTATTGAGAAGAAATACGGATGGTGCAGTTGATGTAGATATGTCACATAAAAATAGTAATATATTTCATTCTACGTACAGATTAGTAGTATCAGATAAACATGATAAAAACGCTGAAGAGTAAGTTATTAATGTTTATTAGAATATTTATTTTATTTTTTTATTTTTTATTAGCCTTTATAAAAAATTAGCTCAACAATTAAAGTAAAAATAAAATATTTATTTTAATATTTTTTTAAATAGATATGTATTACAAGGCAGAAGGATAGTTGATATAGCATATTTATTCAATGCAATTCAAAGTATACGACACAATAAGTTTGACTGTACATTTTCTAACTTGCAAATCATAAATGAAAAAAAAAAATGGATTTCTTAGCACATTTGTTTTTAAATGTAACATGTGTGGTGCGATAGAAAATATTCATTCAGAACGAACGAACGAAAAGGATTCAATATAAAGACAGCGGTTACCTCTGCCATATTAAACACGGGACAAGGATATTCCCAATTGGAAGAGTTTTGTGATATACTTGATATTTATTGTATGCCATTTCCTACTTATCAAAATATTCATGAGGAAGTTAGTCAAAATATATTTAGTGTAAGTTTGGAAGAAACGAAAAAAGCTGGACAAGAGGAATCGAAAATTGCAATTGAAAACGGAGACGTAGATGAACAAGGTCGTCCCTTGATAACCGTAATTGCAGATGGGACGTGGTCAAAAAGATCATATAAATATTTATATATATATGATCTATATATATATATTTATATATATATATGATCTATATATATATATATATTTATATATATATATATATGATCTATATCTATTTTATGAGATGATGTTTTCTTTGAACTACAAATGCAACAAAAATTAATTTCATTTTACTATGACCATTTGTAATTGAAATATTAGATTCCCGTTTTATTCGTAGTTTACCTATTAGAGATTAGTTATAATCTACTTTTTAATAATTTTACATAAAATATTATTATTTGTTATTATTATTACGTATTTATGTCCATGACAAAAAAAAGTGATTTTAAATTGTACAAACCTGTTTAAATTCTACATACTTATTGTTTCTATTTCCAATACCTACTATATGTAATAAAAATAAATCTAAGTGACAAGTATAGTCATAATCAGAGCCGTAGCTAGGGCTTGGCGAGTCTGGCCCAGGCCAGGGGCGCAACGAAAAAAAGGGCGCAAAGCCAAAATAAAATATTCCTATAATATACATTTTATTTAGAATAAGTGCAAAATACACTTTATTGTAGTCAGTAGTCACTAGTCCGTAGAAACAAGAAATTGTTAAAATTAATTTTAATATAACTAATCTTCTTGGTAAATATTGTACTATTTTTGTTCGCATCGTCGCCGGCATGCGGCAATGACCATCGACGATAACGATCGATAATAATTATTATTGTAACCATTATAATATAATATTTAATTAGTCTGCAATTCGACGTCGATTGCGTCGAATAGTTTTATTTATAACTTATAGTGCTCTGACGCCCGTGTCCGTATACAATTATACCGTCGCATCAGCGCGCACGTCAACAGAAAATTTATGTAAGTAATATAGGTATATTATTATCAATGTAAATTATTTACCTATAGGCTATAATATCGGGATATAATAATATAATATAATATATTATATAGTAGTATTATTAATTTTTAATGTTATCTCTTAAGAACGAGTAAAAAATATATTACCTATGATAATTCGATAGTCAAAAAGCAAATTTATCTTACCCTCACTTTGGTTGAAATTTTGGTTGTAGCGAAAATAATTAATTTCGTATAATTTTCTATAATCTTTTTCATCATATTATGATTGATT
>JACXSJ010004287.1:0-14539 GCA_014851325.1 Pentalonia nigronervosa
TTAAAAATTTAACGCCATCATAATTTATTAATTATAAATTATTCAAAAATCAGCTCTCAACAAATAAACGGTATTTTTGTTTACCGAATATGAATATTTTTTTTAATACTACCAAATAATTATATATTTATTTTTGAAACATTGTGTCCAAGAAAAAAATAACTAAATGGAATTACAAAAATATTTTTTAAAAATATTAAATTTAAAATAATATTATAACAATAATGTTTAATCATGAGTTATAAGCAAATAACAATAATATATGATAAAATACCTATTATAATAGTATAATAATATATGCCATGAAAATTATTTTAATCCATACTGTGTAATATAAGGTATACCAAAATAATAGAAAAATAAATAACTTATTGTATTACAAAATTAATAAGGCGTGCTGTGAATGGTGCATTCGCTACATCTGACAATTATTTAGTTAACAGGCTTTTATTGTATATTATGAATAATTTTAAAAATATTAATTATATTAATAATACAATTTTATAATTAATTGAAGTATGTAAGCGCTTACTGTAATTAATACAATTACATACATTTTAAAAAAATAGTAAACCTCCATTATATTATGTTATTTGTTAAATTATAATAAAAAGTTATAATAATTAATTTTACACGGAAAAATAAGTAACTTATCTTTAACTTAGTTAAGTTACTTTTTTTTCAAATTAACTTTTAACTTTTAACGAGTTAAATAAAAAAGAAAAGTTACTTTTAGCTTTAATCTTAACTTAAATTTTTCTACATTAACTTAGCTTAACGAGTTAAAAATATTAGTGAACTTGTCTAGCCTTGCGGCAATATTTAACAAGTATGGATACAAATGGACACAACGTTTGAACTAGGACGTCCTTATGATTTGAGAAGCCCCCTGTGCAAAAATAATTTTTGAATCAAATATTCCTATTTTTTTTCGGATGCAAGGCCCAAAATCTAAGCACAAAGCGCGAGGCCCAGAGTCTGGGTCCTGTCCAACTTCCTCTAAGAATGCTGCTAATTAGGTTAGGAAGCACAAATGACAATGTCAGCATTAAACGCCGTAAAATAAAGACTTATCTTGTTTTCTCCTCGCCCTTCGGTTCGTCTAATATTCGATCCACATTTACTGGCCTCCCACAGGGTAGCTGTCTTAGCCCAATTCTATTCAACATATATATGAGCATTGTTGAAAAGCATCTTTCTCAGTCCGGACATAAATGCCTTATTTACGCTGATGATTTAGTTATATTCTCTTCAAATAAACATCTCAACCTTGCTATTGATAGCCTCAATTTTGCCCTGATGGATCTAAGCGATATCCTAATCAAAGTGTCTTTCGATGTTACTCCTGAAAAATGTAAATCGATCATTTTTACTCGACACAGATATTTAAATAATTTCAGTACATATTTTAATAATTATGCCATCCCCTTTGTACCTAGCATTACCTATTTAGGCATTACACTTGATTCCAAATTGCGTTGGGTATTACATATTTTATCACTTACGGCTTTTGCCTCTCGTTGGTCCAATTTCCTCCGATCCGTAACAAGTATTTAGTGGGGCTCTCACCCTTCTTGTCTATTATCTATATATTTGTCTATTATTTGCTCCAGATTGGATTACAGATGCTTTCTCTTTGGGTCGGCTTCCTTTTCCAATTGGAAGAAAATTAATAAACTCCAAGCATCATGTCTCAGAGTTATTTTGGGTTATGTTAATTCTACTCTATGCCCTGCTATGGAAGTCGAATCTACTTGCCCACAATTTAACATCAGATGCCGCTGGCAAATTTCTCTTGAAATCATTATCCCATAGCGATCACCATATTTTTAATACTTATTACTCACTTTATCTTAACCGGCGATATGTTCCTAAATCTGTGCCTAATTATCAGTTATATCTTATTCTATCTCTAATTTCCACCAATATATTAGTAATTCAACTCCCTTTTTACGAGCAATCTTTCAAATCCCTTATTTTCCCCCTCGGATTCTATCTGATAATAAATTTTTAGACCTGTCTTCCAACGATTTTAAATCTATATCTTCTTCCTCAGTCAATGCAGCTGTTTTGTATTATCTTAATGAACGCTTTTTTAATTTCATTGCGGTTTATACAGACGGATCTGTATCCCCTCTTTCCGCTGGCTATGCCTTCTATATTCCTGACTTACAAGTCTCTTTTACTAGTAACCTTCCTCCTACATATTCTTTCTTCATAGCTGAGTGCTATGCCATCACTGAAGCCTTAAAATTAATTCTAAATTTTTCCCCTAATAATTATTTAATTGTCTCTGGTTCTATGTCGTGCCTCCATGCTTTAAACTCAAACTCATTTAACTCTCCCCACTTATAATTCGCACCAAGTCCCTCATTTTCACCTTAAATCAATTAAATCATAACATTCGCTTTCTTTGGTTTCCTAGTCATACAGGTATACACGGTAATGAAGTTGCAGATCTCCTGGCTAAAACTTCATCCAATCTCATCTCTCCTTCTCCTTCTCTACTTCCACATTCGGACTTCACCCCTCTGATAAAACAATACTCTACTAACATGTGGCTTTCTCTTTGGAACAATCTACCCGCGGGCTTCGCCTCAAGTTATAAAAATATTACACCTAATATCCTTAAAAAAGATCTGGTTTAATAACTTACACTTACATAGACTATATATTGTACAATTCAATAGGCTACGCATAGGGCATCATCTTCTACCTAGCCACTCATTCAAACTTGGCCTAAACAATTCTCCATTCTGTACACTTCACCTGAATGAATGCATTTGTGATTTATCCCATATTTTATTTGACTGCCCTGCCCTACAGGCCAAACTCCTAATTTTAATTAACGCACTTAAAATTCTTAATATCTCTTCTATATCTATAACATACTAAACACAAAATCCTCAACTGCTATTAAAACTGTAATTTCTTTTATATTGGATATATATTAAAATGTAATGTATTATGTTGTATTGTGTATAATCAGTAAAAGTTGAGCTATCATGGTTGTATACTATTAACTAATATATATAAAAAAAAAAAATAAAGACTTAAAAATATCCTAATCATTAAACCATAAACATATAATAGTATCTTCTTCTATTATATGTCCACTAAATAATTACAATAATCTACAGCCGTGATATGAAATTACTACATCATTGATTTTCAAAACGATTAAAATAGTTTTATTATTTATTAATACAGTGAAACTTCGGTATCTCAAAGTCGTAAGGGACCAAAAAAAAAATTCGACATATCGAAACTTTGAGTTAGCGAGGGAATTTAAAACATAAATAAAATTTGAAATAAATATGATCGGGACTGAAAAAAAATTCGACATACGGAAACTTCGAGATACCGAGGTTTCACTGTATATATTTTAATATTTTATACCATTCAATATAAATATATTATGTGCTAAGTGCTATCTGCTAGTGTTATTTTATAGATGCTATTATTTATAAAAAAAATCTCTGTAGTCATTATTTTTAATTATATTTTGATTTTGTTTATTGTGTTAAAATATATAATTAAATATTACTTATTTACCAATTTACCATAGGTTGTTCCACTATAATTCCTCCCTTATGTCATGTACACCCTTCACAATCATATTATCATTAATTATTATCATTTTATCATTATTATTTTGATTTTTTAAAATTTTATTTTTTCTGTCACTTACATTGTTTTATAATATTTTTGTGTTTACAACTACACACTAATCTTATATTTGCTTGATACGGTCAAGAATTGAAAACTTATGATAAATATGGCCTTTTTATAATTTATCATTAAAAATAACTTTTAATATGCAAGCAAAAAAACGATTCATATTAATTTGGCTCATTGTTTTATTCATTTTGGTTATGTGTTTACTAAAATCAACTAAAAAATCGGATACTTTGCTTCATAAAACCTATAATGTCAATAATGTGGAGAATCTACCATCTTTTATGGACGACTGGCAACAAAGTTTAGAAGTTGGTCGACCTCCTGCTGCAAAAACGTATGAAGCTAGACAACAAATTCCATATCACACATCACATAGAAAAACCAACAAAAACTGCAGGTTTAATTATGGTTATAATGTTTAGAAAAAATTAACCCATTCTGTGTTACATTTTTATTTTTAAGGAAGCGTATAGTCATATGTATAATTGCATAGCAAGCATATTTTTATCTGGCATATATATATGTCTTAAGCACAGAAAGTGTTAATTTTTGTTCTTTGTTACATCAAATCATGAGTTGTTACTCATGACATGGAAAAATTTTTTTTCAGAATGGAAACATGTTTTGACTCTTCACGTTGTGAAAATGATTTTCGAGTATTTGTGTATCCATTGTCTGAATTAGAAACCGGTGGGTTATTGACTTCAACCCGTAGTGTTTTGTATCAAAAAATGTTGGATATTATTGTGGAATCTAGGTATTACACGGATGAATACACCAAAGCTTGTGTATTTGTGATAGCTATTGATACTTTAGATCGAGATCCCTTGTCTCCAGACTACCTACGTAATATTCCTGTGAAAATGCAGAGACTCAGACATTGGAACGGTGGCCGAAATCACGTAATTTTCAATCTGTATTCTGGTTCTTGGCCAGATTACAATGAAGATGACTTTGGATTTCATACTGGAGATGCTATTCTAGCCAAAGCTAGTATGTCAGTCACTAATATGAGACCTGGTTTTGATGTTTCATTTCCATTATTCCACAAAGTGATTACAATAATTTAATGTAATCAATTAAATATTATCTATTTATTTTTTTCTACACAGAAACACCCAGAAAGAGGTGGTGAACCTGGTTTTGTTCGCTCCAATACATATCCTATTAATAAAAACTATAAGCTGGCGTTCAAAGGTAAACGATATGTACTTGGCAGTGGGTCTGAGACTCGAAATTCTATTTTTCACCTACACAATGGAAAGGACACAATTATAGTAACAACATGTAAACATGGTAAAAACTGGAAAGATGCTCAGGATGAAAGATGTGATGTTGATAACTCTTTATACGAAAAGTAAATGCAATTCAAAATTACTCAAAATTTTAAATAGTTAAATTTTTTTTTTTTTAGATATGATTATGGATCTCTACTTAAAAATTCAACATTTTGTCTAGTTCCTAGAGGTCGCAGATTAGGATCTTATAGATTCTTAGAAGCTTTACAAGCTGGTTGTATTCCAGTTTTACTGTCCAATAATTGGGCTCTACCTTTTGATGAAGTGATAGACTGGAATAAAGCTGTGATATGGGCTGACGAGAGATTGCTGTTTCAAGTACCAGAAGTGATTCATTCAATATCAGAAATTAAACTTTTTGCTTTGAGACAACAAACACAAATTCTATGGGAACAGTACTTTAACACAATTGAAAAAATTGTGTTTACTACGTTTGAGGTACAGAGTGGGGCATGGTTACTTCCTTATTTTAAAAAATCATAACATAAAAAGTATTGGCAATATTGATTTAATTATTTTTTATTATTTCATAAAATATACAAAGTTTTTAAATTAAATATAAATATAAAATAATTTGTCTTCAAAAGCAAAGCTTGAGTAGGAAACAAGAGTTCTAAATTAAGTTAACTTATATATTATATAAAGATTAAAATATGAAACAAAAGTAATATACTAATATTAAAAGGTTTATTTAGTATAACATAAATAAATAATAGGTAGTATTAAAATCTAAAATGAAATATATAATAATAGTTTTAATTTAATATTAAAGTACAATATAATTATATAAAATACTATATTTACAATTATTTCATTAAAGGACATATCTTATGTATAATATGGTTCTTAAATAATCTAAAATTAGGG
Organism: Pentalonia nigronervosa; assembly: GCA_014851325.1. Classification (NCBI taxonomy): domain Eukaryota; kingdom Metazoa; phylum Arthropoda; class Insecta; order Hemiptera; family Aphididae; genus Pentalonia; species Pentalonia nigronervosa. The sequence goes on from JACXSJ010004287.1 coordinate 5,847, forward strand.
AAACTCTTAATATCAATTTCTAAATAGTTACATAAAGTAATACAAATATTTAAAGGGTTTCTCTTACCAAATTCGGTAATGCACTTATTAGTTCTAAATATATTTTTATTGTTTTTACACATATTGTAATTGTGATTAAACCTCACTTCATTTAAATCAATATAATATACATTTAATAAGATATCTTTAACATGTAATTGTTTCAAGTTTAAAAGGTTATATTCATTATAAAGATTTTTAGTGCTAATACAATACAGTTATTTTTTTTACTAATTCTTAATAATATATTTACAATCATATTAAGCACTTTTAAATGGCAATTATATGTGCCTCCTCAGATAGATATCCCATAAGAGTATACCGATTATGCAAGAGGTCAAAAAACCATTTGCATTGTATTAAGTAATAAAAAACTGTTAAGGGATTTGAATTTACAGAACAAACTCTTAATTTTCTTAACTGTTACTACAATATGAATATCCCATTTTAAAAATTAATTAATGGTAACTCCTAGGTATTTTACTGAATGCACTTATCTTTAGTTTTATCAGTTATATTTCTATTATTGCAATTACTTCACTACAATCAAAACCTTTGGTTTTTGACATCAAGAAGGAGACAACATGGTTTTTCCATAATTAATTTCGAGTGAGTTACATATAAACCATAAGACTGTTCCTTGTGTTACCCCAAATTTAGGAGTTTTATTATTATTAAGGGTATCATTAATTAGTACATGTTGGTACTAATTCGTTAAAAAACTTTTAATAAAATTATTTGCCACACCATTTATACCAAACTTTTTTAATTTATTTAACAAAATATTGTGATCCACATAGTCAAAGATGTCAAAGATCACATAGTCATGTTTGCTTTTGTTACATCTAGAAAAATTCCAAGCACAAAGTCACCTTTATCAAGTTTATCATAAATACAACTAATTAAAGTTTGTTGTGCTTTAGATGATCTTTATTTTTTTTTTTTGATTTCTTTAGAAATTTATACAATTGATTTATTATACACTTTTCTAATATTTTTGATAGAGTATAGATTAGTGAAATTCGACGATATTTAGAACGTTTAAATAGTGGAATTAAACATATTTGTTTAAATACTTCTGGAAAGTAACTTGATGAGAGTGAAAGGTTAAAAATATGTTCTAAAGGAACAAGTATATATTCAGAAATTGTTTTAAGAACATAATTATTAAGGCCATTAGTATAAAAGAAAGTTACATCATGATAATATAGAATATAATTATTTACTTCTACTTTTGATATATATTTTGAAAAAATAGTTAGGTTTAGTGTAAATTTTAGGAAGAAATATGTCTTAAAGTTTTAGAGTATTTATTTTACTTGCAATATTTTCTCCGACTGTTACAAAATAATTATTTAATACATTTGCAATGATATTGTTATCAGTCAATTTCTTATTTAGATCATCAACCATATACTGAATAATTGTATGTATATGTTTTTTTTTTCATTAAGTCATTCATTCACGATTTTCTAGATAATTTTAGTATTGCTTCTACTTTTAATTACTTTTTTTTATAGAAGTACATATCTTTTGCACATTTAATAACTAGTTAAGACATTTCTTCTATAAACTATAAATTTGTGTTTAAGATTTATGTTAAAAGGCTGTAATTTTAATTTATTAAAAATCTTATCCTTATTTCAAATTAAGTTAATAAGACTTGCAGTAATTCAATCTTTAAGTTTTTTTTTGCGGCTAGGTAAATAATTTGGTTTTGAATAATTAGAAAGTTTTATTGCCAAGTCCAAAATATTAAGAAAATTGTTAATAGCAATATTTACATTATTAGATTATAAAAAAATTATACCATGTTTCATTATTTAGAATTTTTTTAATTTATATATATATATATCAGTAAAATCTTTTAATTTATTGTTTTGTAATACTATATTTAAATTATGAATTAAAAATCATTACAAGAATAAACAATTTCATTTAAATGTATAATATTTTTGGTACAATATGATAAATTAAAGTCTTTATTTAAAAAATTTAATTTAAAATTATGAAAGTTTTCCATAAAAAATTAATGATAACATAATAAACTAAAACAACCAAAAAATATACCTTCAAATACCATTCAATCACTGGTCACTGTCCATAGTTCAGCTATCCTTTTATTTTGATCCATTTTTTGTAAAATTTCTAGATTATGAATTTTGATGACTTGTTCTCCGCCTTTTTTCGCATAAAAATACCGCTCATATTGCCCAGGTAAATTTGTAATTATAAATTTTTGAGACTTTCTTAGATATCCATAATAATTTTTAATTATGTTGGGTTAATTTATCATTAATAAATATTTTATTTATTGGGAAATTCATATGAATTTCATTAGCTAATAAAGGATTATTGTTTTTGTATCGTAGTTTTGTTTTTAATAAACAATTTTTTGATATTCTTTGAATTTTGGTGTACATATATTTTACTGTCCATTAATTGATATTGCCAATACTTTTTGTTATGATTTTTTAAAATAAGGAAATAACCATGCCCCACCCTGTAGTTAATTTTACAAATTATGAAATTACTATATTTGATTTAATTGTAGTTTGAGTCTTTTTCAGATAATTAAAGAACGATTACCTAAATTGCAATCTCGGGATGGTATAGTTTGGAACACATCACCCGGTGCTCTTGTTTCACAACATTCATATACTGAATATCTTAATTTTAACTTACCATTCAATTATCATTTACTCGGTAAACAACCCAGTCCTAATTTTACTGTAGTAATATTCTCACAACATAACAATCTAAATACACCACTGTATCGATTAGTTCGTAACATAGCTTCAAGCAAATACTTAACTCAAGTAATTATGTTAAAATACATAACACTAATGGAACTAAATGTTATAATTTTTATTTTAGATAATTATCAATTCATGTGCTGACAATAATGGTAAAAGTGGATATCAAAAAATCGCTGGTATACAAATATTAGTATCGTCTGGAAATGGCTGTAGGAGATTTGAACCATTACCATTTATTAAGACTGAAGCTGTACTATCATTAGATGATGATGTTGTTTTAACAACTGATGAAATTGATTTTGCATTTCATGTTTGGCAATCGTTTCCTGATAGAATTGTTGGATTTCCTGCTAGATCACATTATTGGGACAACAGCAAGGTTTTGTATTAAATTTTACTGATGATTCCTTTCACATAATATGTAATAAATAATAATGTATATTAATAAATCATATTATATAAATAACTCCAATGGAATACCACTTAACAATTTTAAATAGTTTTAAATATTTTATCAAGTTTAAATTTTAAAATTTAAAAAACAACTGGTTGTTTGAAATAAAAAGAAATATGTTCTTTAATTTTATTTAAAATATTAAATACATTTTTACTGTTTTATAAAAATTAAAAAAATATATTACAAAAAAATGATATAATCCACTCAGTTTAAGAATTAATCACTTCAAAATTAACAGGACTCTTGGTTATACACATCAAAATGGACAAATGAATATTCAATAATACTCACTGGTGCCGCTTTCTATCATCAATACTACAACACACTATATACTCAGTGGTTAAGTCCTTTATTAATTAAAACAGTCGAACAATCACATAATTGTGAAGATATACTCATGAACTTTTTAGTCAGTCATGTAACCCGTCGTCCACCAATTAAAGTGTCACAAAGAAAATACTACAAAGAGCAAGCTAATAATGGGATGCCAAAGTAAATAATGCACTTATTTTATTATATTAAATACTAAATTATAAAATGTATATTGTTAATGAATGATTATATAATTTCATAGGTCACCTTGGAATGATCCCGATCATTTTATGCAAAGACAAACTTGTTTGAACACTTTTGTAGTACTTTTTGGTTACATGCCTTTACTTCAATCAAGTGTAAGATTTGATCCAATTTTATTTAAGGACCCTGTATCAAATTTTCGAAAAAAATATAAACAAATTGAACTAGTGTCCAATTAGTTTTGGCTATTATTTGTTTAATTAACATTATAAATTATTTCTCCAAGACAATTATAGGGATTAATGTAAATAAGTCTGAAATATGTATATTACTTGTAAAATAATAAATATATTTGATTATTACATTTAAAAAGAATTAAGGCACTCCATTACTATACTTCTAAGTTTAAGTCTCCAGTTTTTATCCATCTTTTCACAGAATATATGAGTGGACTTATCGTCCACTTGGATCAATGTGTCTTCTGATTTCTAAAATCAAGTACATTAAAACAATAATAATTCATTTAAAAATTAAAAAATAGTTAACTTACTAGATGTATGGTATACCCATGTGCATTGTGTTCAATTTTAGGATCACTCACTCCTTCATTTGACAACGCGCGTAAAAATCTATCAATATCCAGTTGTCCCCATTCATAAGTTTTTTTAAATAATGTTTCTAATAAATAAGGTTCAGTTGTCTTATTTGCTAATAAGTCATCTCGCAAAATCTAAAAAAATGTGATACAATATTATAATATAATAGAATAATTAAAAAAACATAATAAAACTTACATCTAATTTATACTTATTATCTTTAGTATCTAAAACAGCTGTAAATTTTGATGCCTTTAGTCCAGATTGTAATTCGTTTAGTGTTACACTCACCACCATCTCTGTTGTAAATGGTACATTAACTGTTTTTATATCAAGTTTCTCTGAAATAACTTCACCTCTTTTTATAGTTAATACTTTCCTATCAATCTAATTATAATAATACGATTAATTCAATTGTATCTAAAATATTTGTAATAACTTCTATTTCTGACATACTTGATCAATAACAAATTCATTTTTATGACCAAATCCAGTTGATGGAATGGCATAACGCTCAGGAAGAATTAACACGGCTGGTTTAAGATCTTTAATCATTTTGTTGGCCTGGGTGAAATTCATACTTGTATCAATAGGACAATGCATAGCCTTCATAGATAATGGTTGGAATGGAGCTAAGGCTTCTAAATATGGAAACTCTGGTTCTAAAATGTTAATAATTGATCACAATTCATAACAATGCTTTACAAAAATTATTGATCATATGTATAAACATTATTTGATTCTTATTATACTCCTATTGAATACCATATTAATATGATTTACATTTATATTTACTTGAATGTACAAGTGCAAACGTTGGAAACAATTATTAAATTGATATGTACTTGAAATTATATTTTTTAATAACTTTCCAATATTTAATTGGAATACGATATATTTTTTAATATTAAATTGAATAACGTTTGCAGTGCAAACTTTGAACCTTTATTTTTCTTTAAATAATAAATCAAATTATTATACTATAAACATTATATTGATAACCATAAATAAAAAATATGTATTCAAAATTACATGACTATTTTGTAACTAGTAAAAAATGAAAATTATGATTTTTGAATTTCCAATTGGTTATTTTATCAAAATACAAAATATTATTAGTTTACTATTCAACAAGAAATTGATTTACCTGTAAATATAATTGTGTTCTGAGGATTTGTACCCCAATATTCCACAAAATGTACTACATCTCCAAATCGCAAACTAGGATGGCCGCAAAATACCACACAAGGCTTAAAAAAAATGTTAACACATAATTACAAATTGATAACTTAACTTGAAATGGTACTTTATTATTTACTTGTCTCAAATCATTCCACAAATCATCTGTATAAACGTGTTTAAAATGCTTTAAACGTCCAGACTTCACTAATTGTGCATGTGGAAATGGTTCTTCTGGAAAGTATACTTTATTTTGTTTAGATTGAGATAGCCTAATAATGAAAAAATATTAATTTAATTTACTATTAAAACAAGCAAAATATTTTTACTGACCATTCTGCAAGAATATTTGAATATTCTAGAGAACTATGTGCCACTGGAGAAATAAAATACATTGGTATTTGACCTAAAGCTGTACTGTCTAAGTGAGATGATAAACATTCAAATAAGTCATAAACAACACCTGATGGATAACATGGAATAAGGACTGAACCATTATTTCGCAATGTAACAGCGACCGACAAACATAGTTCTCCTAGCATTGAATCTGGATTAGCAGCGGGTGCTTGCGTCAAGCTACTTAATAGCATTAGATCAGCATTTTTTAAGTTAACTTGATCCATGGGTCTTAAGTTACAAAAACAAAATCACATTATATAATAATTTTAATCTTTTAATTTGTTCAATATTAAAAATAATACCTTGGATGGGTTGTTAATGTTGAAGTATTGCTAACATAAACCAATTTCTTACTTTCCAAATATATCACCCAATTACTGCTACCCAGGCAATAACCAGAACTAACAGCTGTTACAGTCAATGCACCTGTAATTTCCTAAGACAAAAAAATTATAGTTGAGTAACTGATGGAAAAATTAAATTTTAACACTTACAAGTTTTTGATCATAACTAATCATCTGCACGCGTGTTAAACTCGAATTAACTTGTGCAAGACTGTACAATTGTTTCCATGTATGAGGTTTAAAACTGTTACATAATGGTGGTGGTAGTAAGTGTAAGATTTCTTTCCAGTATTTAGCAACATTAGGTTTTGGTGACTGTTCAACAAAATCTACTAGTTCTTCAAGAAATAATCTAAAAACAAATTAAAATCTTACAAAATGGTATATTTATAATTATTTAACAATTTTTTAAAATCTTACTTTCCTATGTGTAAAGTTGGTTCAGTCATATACACGACCCCTTTGAAACCTGTATTTTCAGTAATAAATGGTAAAGCTAACATGGTCATATAGTTGGATACTAATATAACATCAATATCAGCAAAATCAACTAATTTTGTTAGAGGCGTCATAAATTCAGGTGCAGAATTTACAAGAACTTGATTAGTTGTCATACATTCATTAAGTTCCTATTTAATACAATCATAATATTTAGTTTATAAATGATCTAGTCAAAAATTAAAATATAGTATACCCCTTCAATTTGTGGATCAGAAAAGTTCTTAGGTATCCAAGCTGCCGCTTTATTTGGTTTCCAGTCTGGTATTGGATATAAAGGTAAAAAATTCAAAACACTGTGTGCTGATAGACCACAGTCCAACATTATTGTAACTGATTTCAATTTTATCACAAAACATGGTTTGTTCGGATCTTCACTTAAACAATACTGTATATTTAAAAAAAATCAAATTATTATAAACACATTGGAGTTGTGAATATTTTGTTTAGTTTTACTAAAAATGAATGTTTAAATCTTACCACTTTCATAATGGTTAATGATTGTTAAAAAAATAAAGGCTGACAAATTAATTAATATTCATAATTTGACAATTTTTGTAATAAAATTAAGCAATTAATTATAAAAAATCATTTATTTATTTTTAATATGGAATTATCTTTTGAACACTATAAACTCAAAATTGTATTTAATAAAATGTAATGTTGATATAAAGTGCTTACTACCATTGATTATACATACTATCTATAATCAATGCTACTACCTATTGAGACATTGTATATAGAATAGAGACATAGTTTATACGTGTAGAACCGTAGAAATTTCGAGTGACTTCCGACCCTTTCAACTTTTAAATTTTAATTATTCCAAATATCTTATCAGTTATTGTGATATTCAAAATTAAAATGGCCTATAAGATATTTTATCTTGTGATGGGAATAATCGAATGATTAGTAATCGATAAATTTTATAATCGAATAATCGAATGATTAGTATTCGAAAACAAAATAATCGAATAAACGAATGATTAGTATTTGAAAACAAAATAATAGAATGTTTAGTAAACTAAATAAAAATAATCAAGTATTCGAATGATTCATGATATACATTGCTTGAACTGGTTATATAAATAATTAAATGATAATCTACAAGTGTTAAATGTATTTTCTATCTAAATATTTAAACGTATTATACCGAATAACGATTAGAGTGGCAATTACCGATACCGGAAATTAAATATTTAAATTAATGATTAAAATAAATAATAATACAATACATGGACAGTTGCATTCTTAATTTAGTACCCAATGACTTAAATCTAAGTATAACAACAAAGGAAAGTAAACATTACAATTCATTAGAAACGGGTATATAGTATACAGGTAGAAAAAGTAAAATTGAGATAAGAAAAGCATTCCATTATTTTTACTACTAATCTTAATCATTGGAATAATTTTATTCGATTATTTTATTAATCGAATGTTTTTTAAAATAATCGAAATGATTCGATTATTTCATTCGATTATTCCCATCACTATGTGAAATATTAAAATTTTTAAATTTATAATTTTTATGTTCTGTGATATATTATCAGCACGCTTTAAGATATATAGGTTAAACAGCGGCCTATAACAGATAGTACTTTATGATGACTGGAGAAACAACTATCTGAAACAGCTGAACTGAGAATCACTAGGGCTGGTAGTTGTTTAAGTATGTTAATACAATTATCACAATTCACAATTTCAGTACCGCATACTTCATGCCGGGTAAAATATAACGCGTTTTTCATGTGCCAACATGAATAAAAATATCGTAATTATATTATTTTATACTAATTTAATTCATGACAATATGAATTATAAGATATTTTAAATCTGGATTCTATTCTATTTAATAAATGAAACATTCATAATAATTTATATAGTTATTTTTTTTTTTTTTTTT
>JACXSJ010004288.1:0-14519 GCA_014851325.1 Pentalonia nigronervosa
AAGGATTCATAAGCGAGTCGTTATACAAAAGACACATGCAACTATTTAATTGTGAAGTATTTGTTAAAAGATAATTCGTGTGTTTATAAAGTTAAATATAAATAATGTGTTTATAAAAATAAAGTTAAATATAAATAAATAGTTAATTTAAAGAAAAAAGATGTATTTATTTTAATATATTAATTAGTCACATAACATTATATCTTGACTACGAAATACAATTGTAACAAGCAAGTCAACACAGGTGTTGTGAACCCTGTCTGTATGCTATACGTAGTATAAGATATGGTAATAATATAATATAGTATAGTGTGTAAGCATATTAACATGTACCGATAGAGTCACGCGGTCTTAAGGAATTCGCTGTATGGGCAGATTTGAGCCCGAGCGAGCCCCTACCGTGTCTCGCTATCTGTGTAATAGGCAGTGTAGTTCTGGCAGACCGTCGAGCAGAGCCTCTGTTAATTTTTTTAGTCTAACAATATAAATTCTGTATAACTAAATTTCTTTTAGAATTGATTATATTAATAAAGTATTAGTGATAACTCAAACACCGCGTATTTATTACTAACGAACAAACTCGGTTGTGGAGACGTCCATAACACAGGGATCAGAAAGGTAATATTATCAGATTATAATTATTCAACAAGTAATGATTTAGGAACATAGAATAATCCCCAAATTAACTTTAAGCAGTTTTCTATATGATTACAGCACAAAGTAAAAACACAATACGATGAAACGCAACATGACATTTCCTTAAACGTAGGTGACATGGTTTTATTAAAGAACCACACGGAAACAGGAAAGCTTAGCCCTAAGTGGATAGGTCCTTTTCCGATAACTTGCGTCCATGACAATGAGAACGTCTCCATAAAACGAGGCAAGAAAGAAACTAGAATACACATAAATGAACTGAAAATACATTCCCATTAACCCTGCATCAGTCGCGCGTTCTACTATTGTAGTACAGTGATAATCAATTTAATTTTAGATGGTTTTAGAATTACCCAATGACAATGATAAACTAAATACCTTTTAACAACATTATATGATTGAAAACTGTAATGATTTCGGAGTTTATCTTTCAGTGTAGTTCCGTATATTGAGCAATCAAGTTTTATGTTCTACTATTGTAGATTACGCGACGACTCAGGTACGTAACTTTTATACTACATCTCATATTTTAAACTCCCGTAATTTGTATTAAAATGAAATAGTTTAAACTTATATTAACGTTATACATTATAATTTATATTATATAATATTTATATAATATAATATATAATATAACCTACTTATATATTATTGTTTTTGGTACCTATATAATTTTTTTATAATATTTGTACCTATGTCATGATACTTTTTCTTTATTTATTTTGTAAAATAATTTTACTTTAGAAAATGGATAATGTTATTGAGCAATGGCTTGAAGAAGAAGAAGAAGAGTTGATTGAAGGTGTTGGCGTAGATAGTGATGAAGAATTAGAAACTGATCATGTTGAAGAACAGTGCGAAGATTCGAATACAGAACAAGAATATACTGATGATGAGTATGAAGGTGAGTCTACTTCTGGTGATGATAATATTGGGTTAATTGTTCAAAACAAATATTATATCGGGAAAGATCAAACAAAGTGGAAAAAAAAAGTTCCTCCACAAAATAGTAGAACACGTTCTCATAATATAATAACACATTTACCGGGGCCTAAATCAAACGCTAAAAATAAAAAATCACATATGGAATGTTTTTCTCTTTTCTTTGACGATTCAGTAATTTCAATAATAACAAAAAGTACAAACATCAAAATTCAAGTAATTCAGAATAAATATAGTCGTGAACGTGATGCAAAGGAAACGGATGAAACAGAAATAAGAGCTGTTATTGGTATACTTATACTAGCGGGCGTATCAAAATCAGGGCGGCAAAATATTTTAAAATTATTTGATGACACTAAGGGTACTGGTATTGAAGCAATTTATTTAGCAATGAGTAGCCAACGGTTTTGTTTTTTAATGCGAAATTTACGTTTTGATAATTTTACTGATCGAGAACAAAGGAGGGAGATAGACAAATTAGCTGCTATCAGAGAATTGTTTGAAATAATATTACAAAATTTTCAAACCAATTTTATACCTAGTGAGTACTTAACTATAGATGAGCAGTTGATTTCTTTTCGTGGTCGCTGCTCATTCCGTCAATATATACCCAGTAAACCCGCGCGATATGGCATAAAAATATTCGCCCTCGTTGATGTCAAAAATGCGTATACATACAATTTAGAAGTGTATGTAGGCACACAACCTGATGGGCCTTACAAAATAAATAATAGTCCAAATAACGTTGTGACCAGACTTGTCCAACCGATTGAAGGCACTAAACGTAACATAACAATAGATAATTGGTTCACATCTCTCCCTTTAGTACTTCAACTATTAAAAAAAAAAAAATTAACTGTAGTTGGAACTATGAGACGTAATAAAACATGTATTCCAAAACAATTTGTAGACCCAAAAAATAGACCAATAAATTCATCATTATTTGGATTTCACAAAGATTGCACATTGACATCATATGTACCTAAAAAAAATAAAGTAGTGATTGCTGTTTCTACACTTCATCACGATAATAATATTGATCCGACAACTGGAGATAAAAAAAAACCAGACATTATTACATTTTATAATCAAACAAAATGTGGTGTTGACCGCTTGGATCAAATGTGCAGTTTGTATGATGTCGCTAGAAACTCCCGACGTTGGCCTTTAACAATATTTTTTAATTTATTAAATATTTCTTGTATTAATGCTTTGAATGTATACTCCGCTAATAAGAATTATGCTAAAATAAACAGAGCAGACTTTTTGGAAACACTTGCACTTTGTCTAATTAGACCAAATACAGAGAGACGAATACTCAATAAAAATTTACCAAAATCCATAAGATTTCGAGGGAGAAAATTATTAGGATTGGAAAAGGAAACAGAAACAGAAAAAAATGTAAAAACAAAACGCCCAGGTGGAGTTGGTAAATGTCATCTATGTGGACGAGCACGTAACAAAAGCACACGTAATTCATGCGAAACTTGCTATAAATGGGTATGCAACGATCACCTCAAATATATATGCGATTGTTGTTTCAATAAAAAACAATACAGTACATCTTCAGATGAAATGGATACTAATTAAAACTTAAAATTAAAAGACTAACAAAATAATTATAAGCATTCATGCATAATATTTTAACTCCTTTAAATTGTAATAGGACTTTCGACATATGTATATTAAATTAATTAATATTGTACAACAATTTGATTAAAAATATACATTTAATATGATTATTGAATAATTTGGTCAAATCATTTATTTATTTTGTAATAACAAATTATTAATGACAACAATTGTGATTGTTCTACAAATGTAGACGCGCGACTACTTGTGTGATATTAAACAACGCGACTGATGCAGGGTTAAACTGTTCCAAACTTGGTACATCCGAATATACATTACTAAGTTTAATAATAAGGCCATACAACCTTTTGTTCCAAAAGGTCAAGTTGCTCCAAGAAATTGATGCTCAATCTTTAGAAGTAGGGATATTACGTTACCAAACAGAACTAGTAGAAAGTATTCAACTACTTAATCAAATTCTTGTTCAATACGCCTTCGAAATAGAAACTTTAGTGAACATAGTAAATACAGCCTTACAAGGCCATGTTCACACTAGTATATTAGATTCAACTACACTAATTTCCCAGCTGAATAATACAAAAGCCCAGCTACCGACAGGAGTTAATATCCCTAACACGTGGTTATCCGCTGGCGTATAGAAACTGTTTCGCCTTATAAACATAAACATTGTATTTATCAAAGGTTTCATTATATTTAATTTAGAAATACCATTAGCAGATAATATCGAATTCAGTTTATATAAACCAATTTCCTTTTCCCACTAAAATAGAGAATACTGTATTTACTGTAATAGAATCTGAAAAAGATTATTTGGGTATAGATAACTCAAAAATGTATTATATTAAGTTAGATAATTTACAATTTTCAACTTGTAAACATATAGAAAATAATTTTGTTTGTCAGTATAATGACCCCATTTACAACATAGATAGATTATATGAAGCCTCATTTTTCCGAAAACCCAACATATTACCCAAGTATTGCAATTTAAAGTATATAGAATTAAATTATAATATTTGGTATAAATTAGAAAAAACCAATTCATGGTTATTTATAGTAGGTGCTGATAATGTAATAATTTATTGTAAGAATATGTCTCAACCTTTGACCGTAAGTGTAAATGGTACTGGTATACTTAATTTAGCAATAAACTGTAAGGCCAACACCGATGACAAAACCATATTGTTAACATCAAAGAATATAACTTCACAGTTATTTTTGGATTATTCTCCAGAACTTAACGTTACCTTTTTAAAAGCGCAATTAAAAATTAGTAAAATTAACACAAACGAATTAAATATATCTAATTTAAGAGAAAATAATCTATTTGAATTAGCTAAATATGCCAGAACTTTAGAGGATTTGTATCCCGAAAAAGAAAATCTAAAAGAAACAAATGAATATAAAATTATAATGACTATATTTATAATTTTCCTTGTCATCAGTGTCAGTCTCGTAATTATAGTAATAAAAATGAGATACAATAAATATAATAATAAGACAATAGAAAGTAAGAAGGATAATCCTGAGGACATTGAAACTGATATTGTATTATCAGAAAGTGTCTTACACAGAATTAAATAAGGAATGGGCAAGATACTTTCATCTAACACCGGGGGTGTTATAAACACTATTACTATGATTAATATGATTATTATATATATATATATATATATATATTAGTGTTTGTCTCTGTATCCTTATGTATGTTAAGACTTGTGGGGATTAGTGCTGAACATGCATTTTACGTCATGGACGTTATACACCACCTAGTGTGAGAGCAGTCAGTCGATGCCTGTTCAGTTTTATATGCAGTCGTTAGGACCTGCCAATTTTTATATTAAATAACTTTTGAATTACTTCTATACTTCATCATCGATTCAATAAACTATTCGTACTCTATAACGGCGTTACTTTATTTTTGGATGCCAGAACCTTTTACACTACCAAAAATTACAATCGATTAACGGGAGTAATACATAGAACTCGTTGGCTCAACCGAGGATCTCAACTACAATATAACAGAGGAATATATTGTTGATATAGTAAAATACACAAGTGGTTTTATAGTCAGGAAAATCAGAAGGATGAAAAATATGTGTTATATGTGATGCTCAACTTACAGAGCCTGAAAATGAGGAAACTTCATCGCTTTTGAAATTAAAAAACCGTGGAATATTATTAAATGCATCAAAAAGTGTCAGAAATGTATGTTTGGCTGCAGAATATATTTTTAGAATGAACCACAGTAATATTTTAACTAATAAAATTATTTTGAACAAAATATGTATGCAAACCATGAATGAGATTGGACAAGATTCATCAATTTTTAACTCTGACACAATGATAGGTCAAATTAAAAATCAACACATTTTCGATAACCATAGATAAGGGCGCAGACCCTAATCATTGTTTATGGACAAATCCACATACCAAAAGGGTGGGTGGGTGGTTGCTTGCTGGAAGATATCAAGTGTAGAAAAATAAAATATTCTTACAAATTAAACAAATTATTATAAATGTCATAATAATAATAAAGTATTAACGTATGTATTGGATGGTAATTGGTAGTAACTAGTGTCTAGTAGTAATGAGTAATGGATCTAATAACTAATAAGAATTATTATTTACAATAAATGAATAAAACGAGAACGTATAAGGTCTTTTAGTTTATATATATAAATATTAAGAACATGTATGACTTAAGCACTAATCGCCCGTATATAGTAGTAATAGTCTAAAGGCCCCATACACGATCAGTTATGAATGTCAGTTTTTGTGATTGTCACTCGTGATTGACCGTGTATATTGATGAATGTCAACCTTTTTTTTTCATGTGACTGATGAATTTCAAACAAGTTTGATTTTTTGTTGTTAATCAGAGTAATTGACAATCATGACTGACCGTGTGTGGTAATGATTTATACTCGTTATCATTCAAAACAATAACAAAAACATTATCATAATTGTACCACATGCTTATACGCGCAATACTTTTCAGTTTTCACTTTCAAAATCGTTATTCATTAATAAGGTAAGTATATTTTAACTAAACATATTGTTATTTTAAGTATTAATATAAAGTTATAATATTTTTAAAATTTTTTTTTGTATGTACCTAGGATAATTATGGCTACTACTAAAAACATAGAATTCTGGCGTGAATTTATAAACCTATATCGCGAACTACCTGCAGTTTGGAAAATAAAAAGTGATGATTATAAAAACCGTGATTTAAAGTCTGAATGTTATGTAAAGTTAACAGACAAACTAATAGAACTTCAACCAACTGCAGATATAAATTGTACAAAAAGAAAAATTAACACATTAAGGTCCAATTTTCGAAGAGAGTTGAAGAAACAAATCAATAGTAGAAAATCTGGAGCTGGTGCTGACGATGTATATGAGCCCACTGTTTGGTATTTTAATGATCTGGAGTTTCTAAAAGATCAAGAATGTCAGGATATTGGAAGGTCATCTATAGAAGAAGACATGTCTAATTTTGTAAGTTTTTTTTATTAGGCATCAGTACTAGACTATTACTGAATGTTAAATTTTGTATTTTTATTTGATTTATAATACAATTTTACAAATAAATATACACACACACATGTATTATATGTATATATGTATATTGCATATATTGTATATATTATGTGTAATATATATTAGGTTAGTTGATGTCTGATGGCTGATATGATGTTACATAGGTAGTTAAACATAAACTTTTATTGTTCTACATTTTTATGAAAACATATTTAATTAATTTTATTTTAAATTAATAACATTTCAAGATTTCTGATTTTCTTATTACATAAAATAAACCTTATATATCTAAGTACCTAACTATAAATACCTTTATTATAACAATTAAAACAAAATTGAACTGTGTCCATATTTAAAATGATTTAATATTCATACTAGGTACCTTAATTGTAATTTATTTTTAAATGTTATTACTTATTTTAATAATTTCATTAAATATATTATTTTGCCATTGAACTACTCCAATATTGTTGAAATATTCACAATATTTGTTTCTTATATCTTTACTAGTAGTTGTGCTATTTTTTTGTTGACAAGATTCTAATGAAATAAGTTGTTGGTTGTTATTTCTCCAACTTCCTGGACGCACAAGACCAGAACTAACATCTTCAAAGTCAAAACTGTCTTGTAAAAATATTTGTATATTCTTTTGTCTTAAAAAGTTATGCAAATAACAACATGCTTATACAATTGTCGATGTTTTGTCTGGTTCTAAATTAATTGCATTTAACAAAATTTGAAAACGGGAAAACAATATTCCAAATGTATTTTCAATAATGCGACGAGCCCTCGACAGTCGATAATTAAAAATATGTTGTTCCCTAGTCATGTTCCTCTGAAGGTAAGGTTTCATAATATTATCAGATAAAGGGAAGGCATCATCAGCTACAAAAACAAATGGTAACTTAATGTTACTTCTAGGTAGGTAATCAGGTTCTGAAATTTTCAATTTGTTTTCTTTCAGTTTTTGATAAAATTTAGTATTTGAAAATACGCCTCCATCAGAGACACGTCCATTTGCACCAACATCAATCATAATGAACTCATAGTTAGCGTTTACTACTGCCATTAAGACTATACTGAATGTTTGTTTGTAATTATAGTAGTATGAGCCTGAATCAGGAGGTTTTCTAATTTCAATGTGCTTTCCATCAATAGACCCTAAGCAGTTGTAAAAATTCCATTTTATGCCAAAATCATTGGCAATTTTCTTCCATTCTTCTTTTGTTCTTGGCATCTAATAAACAAATTATATTTATATCAATAATATTTAACTATCATCAAAAAAATTAATCATAAACATGCAGTATGTAATTAAATTTAAAAATAAGCAATATCTTTTGAATCTAGTGTACCTACTATAAATTTGATTTGTATAAAAGACTGGTTTCAATTTTTATATCATATTATTTGAGTATTAATTCAACTAAATTTTATTTTATTTTATAAAAAACTTTTTTATTTTCAGGATTTGAAAAAACCGATATCTCCAGACTCACCTATAATGACAACATATACTCCACCCTCTAAAAAAAAGTATAAAATAACAGACCAACAAAAAAGGAATGAGCTCCTTCAATTTACTTGTGATAAACTTCAAAATTTGTCCGATAATGATATTGTAGCCAAATCCAGGGCATTAGAGTTAAATCAATTAGAACCCGATCAGAAACTGTTTGCACAAAAGGCAATCAATGATATATTGTTTGAAGCAAGACTTAAAACTTTTAATAGAAATTCAGTTCAGATTAATCACCAATGTAGTAGTAATACACTCCTAGAAACTCCGATGTATACTTCATCAAATAGTTCATGGAATTATACAAATAATACAGAAACAAGCACATACACTTCAATCAGTGATGTCTTTTGTGATCCTCAATACAATGCAGATAATTAAGTGTACTTATTTTTATATGATACAGGCATATTTTTATGTTGTTTCTTTTATTTTGATAGCATTTGTGATATTAAAAGTTAATATTTTTTCCATTTCACCGTTAAAGGTTTTTTGATCAATTATGTAATTTTAAAGATATTTACAACAGTTATATTTTTTCTTGTTATTTTTTAATTTTATATATATACACACAGAGTTGAGTGTTGTTTTATTTTATTTTATAGATATTAAAAAGAGTATTATAATATTTCATTTAGTTATTATTTAGTACTTAGAAATAGCCATATTTGTTCCTTTATAAAAATATTTATAAATATTATGTTCTAAGTATATTTAGTTATAATTAAAAAAAGAACTGTTCAAATGTTACCATTATAAAGCGATTTTGATTAAATTTGTGATATTAGCAGTATATATTAAAAAAGTTAATATTTATTCATTTGTAGTTTTTGTAGTCATTAAGTAGTTTTTAAATAATAATATAAGTAAGTACATAAATATTTTTTTAACTTACTTGTATACAATCTTTTAGTATGGTAACTAGAGCTTCACAGGTTTCAATAATAATTTTACTCAATATTTGTGGAGCTATTGCTGTGGTAAATTTTAAATCTTCAAAGCTTTGACCAGTAACTAAATACCTTAAAGTAGTTGACAGTCTTTGATTTGCAGGGATTGCACTTCTCATATTTGTATCTTTTTTTTTTTATATAAGGTTCAACTTTTTCTAATAATTCCATAAATGTTGAATGGTCCATTCGAAGAAAATTTACATAATCTTCATTTGATGTCAATAAAAGTTCATCTAGTAGGTTATGATGTGTGTATTTGGTTCTTTTTAAAAACCATTCTTTTGACCATATTCTTTATTTTTTCTTTCGTTTCCTTCCTTCATCTACATTATCTGTAGCAAAGCAACAATAATTGCAATGCAAGCTTCTTCCATTTTTCAGGGAAATTTAAATTTGGATGTACAATTACTAAGGCATAGGCTACGATAGATGGTGTCTTTTGTTTTTATCTTTAACCTAAAAGTGAAGAATTATCAAACGATTGTCATTCATGATTGACCATGAATGTCATTCATAAGAGTGACAATCACAAAAACTGACATTCATAACTGACCGTGTATGGGGGCCTTAAAAGATGAACAATACTTAAATAAGAATTTCCAATATTCGTATATAATGTATAGTTTATACGGTGAAAATTTCTATTTTTAAATTATTAAATCAAATCGTGGCCGATCGTTGATTGTACTATTGTAATCGGTATGATAACCGAGACATCGAGTGCACTAGTGCTCGTATCTGTGTGTAACAAATTTGATTTATTATGACCTCTGAAATTTGTACCTGTGGTAAAAAGCGAGAAAGCCTTAATAAAACTAATTGGACGCGGCATATAAATTCTTGCAAAAAACGAAAACTTAATCTAAACAAGATTGATCGTTCTTTCAAGACTCCACAAATAACAGGTATTTACTATATTTATTAATTATTAATTATTATTCATTATATTTGAAAATACTTTCGTTCATAGTTCTTTGGTAGTCAGGACTCAGGATTTAAATGCTACCATGAGTTATAAATTTATAAATTATATACTTAATTATTTATTCTTTATAAACATATCATAGTAATATATAATGATTTATAGATATAATTTATATACAAGATAATCATGAGCAAAATTTGTATAAATATAAAAGCTATTAAGGTATGACAATCTACATTAAATACAAAATGACTTGAAAATACCTAACCCATGTAAAATGTATTTATGTGTCAATTATAAAAATTGTATACTATATAAATTAATAGATACTATTCATTTACTAAATCATAATTGGTACTATTTTTTTTTGTCATTAAGGTGGTTCTAGCCGGTTGAAAAATATCGCTTTTAGACCTTTGGTTATGACAAAACTGTGAGATTTTGGTTAGTCCGATTTTTATTCTGTAAAAATCTTAAGATTTCCCGACATCTTTTCTAGATCTTGATCGAGGCGTTTTTCAAAATATAAATTTTTACCTTAGATATCCACAAGAAAAAATTTATAAATTTGGAAATTTTGTTTTTATCATACCAAAATCATAAATTCATATTTCGGAAAATGCCTCGATCAAGATCTGGAAAATATGTGAAGCAATCTTGAGGTTTTTACAGAATAAAAATCGGACTAACCAAAATCTCACAATCTTGTCACAGCGGAAGCATATTTCTGTTCAAAAAGTAAATTTGTACACGGCCGTAATTTTATTATATTGACATGTGCATGCGAGTGCGGGAATGCTAGACGCGACGCGATTCCACCGGCGTCGGATACACTACGCCGCGACGAATATTATTTATAAACACATTAGCAATTAGATTTATAGATAGTAAATACCGATAATATTATTTACTAGGAAATCAGTAAATACATACATATGTTTATGAAAATATGTATAAAAATAGTGTTACAATATTATGTCTCGTAAATTGTATTACCATTTTGAAATGAACAAAACATTTAATTCTGTGTTTCAATTCACTTCCAAATTAGCAAACTCGCGCATGTGTCTTCTAAACGTGATCGATTGAATTGAGCCTGTGTTCCGTGTGACCGTGTCATAAACGTTTCTTTTTGTATTGTTTTTTGACATTTAAAAAAATGAATAGTAATAGTGGTTGGCGAAAAGATAAAAAAACAGAAATATTTTCCTAGCAAAGCTCCCAAGAGAAAGGGGAATATAGCTGAATTTAATCAAAAAAGGTAAGTGTTAATTTGCTTAACAAAATTATAACTTATATATTAATGATATGGTCCAATCAGAGGACGAGGGTAGTGAATGGACGAAAAGGAGCTTTGAAGTCGCGGTGTTGAAATAAATTGTAAAAACTGTTTAATATTCTGATGACTGATTTATTATAATTTAGAAAAATGACTGGCGTGAAGGTGCTTTCTGTAGCCTGGCAGATTCACGTCTGAATTGATGCCGATTCGGGCTCCCTTATATATTGGCTAATCCTCCTATCGGTACCTACGTCGTTCTAACAAGATAGCGTTGACCTCATTTGTTTTATCGTGTATATTAGTTCCATAAAATGCCATCTGCCCACGTTTTGTCGGCGAGTGGTGATAATTCGCCGGATGCGACTAGTTTCACGGATGCAACAGTATTATCTCAATTCCTAGTATTTTTAGTAATATAATATAATATTGTAAAATGATATTATATTATTTAATTCGCTCGTCCCT
The DNA here is from genome assembly GCA_014851325.1 of Pentalonia nigronervosa. Classification (NCBI taxonomy): domain Eukaryota; kingdom Metazoa; phylum Arthropoda; class Insecta; order Hemiptera; family Aphididae; genus Pentalonia; species Pentalonia nigronervosa. The sequence goes on from JACXSJ010004288.1 coordinate 11,883, forward strand.
ATTTAGTTAGATAATTTCTCAGAATCACTGGTTGTTCGAGGCCGCTTTTTATTATCAAACCCGATATTCGTGATTCAAGCATTATTGGCTTGCTGCTGGTTAGTCTCGCCCTAGTATATTCTTGAGCGTGTTTTCTATTATTAATTTTATTACTTGCCCGTCTTAGGTGTGCGATTTCTCTGGTCCTATTCTCAGAATTTCCTATGTTAATTTACAGTCGGTCTAACTTTATCTTTTCCCAATGTGTCTACGGTTTAGTTATTATTTATATAGTGGTTTATGTTGAAACATACATCGTTCCCCCTCACCCTCGAGGTCATTGATGCTTTATTATAGTTATAAAGTTATGTATCGCCAGGTACATAGCATTAAAAATAAATAATTAAATAAAAATCGATTTTAGTTATGAGGTCGTTACTCCAAAGTAATGGCTAAATATTAACTAAAAAATAACAATTTCAAAATATTTTTTTTACAAACCTAACCTAATAGAGATAATATTAATTTTTATTTTGTAGAAAAAAGCATTTGATCGAATTGAAAATAATGAAAATGTAATATTAAATCGTGACGTTCGTGTGTAAGTATACAATAATATAGCCACTAAGGAAGTTTTTTTATAGTATAATATTCATATTAATTTACAACGTATTTTTTAGAGTCATAAATTTTGATGACACTATGGAAGATCTTGCTTTACTTTTGGCGATGGAAAATAGTAATGACGTAGATAAAGTAGATGAAATTAATCTTGAAGGAAAGCGGATTGTAGGCATAAATCACATATTTAAATCTATAAAATTAATTAATCATTCTGCATTTGGTTGTACTTTCAATAATTTAAATTTTAGTCATGAAGTAAGAAATGGCTTTATAAGTTCATTTTATTTTACCTGCGATTTTTGTCACCAAAAAGAAGTTATACATTCTGAAGCACCATATACTAAATTTAACACTAATATTGCAATGGTGACAGCTGCTGTAAATATAGGACAAGGGTAGGATTAAATCGTTTTTTTACATCAGTGGCATAATTTTAAAAGAAAAAATTTATAATATATTTTTATATTCCAATTTTTTACATTAGTTATGCCACTTTATAACATACATTTTCTACTAATTCTGGTATAATTATAAATTATTATAATTTAATGTTTAATGTTAGGCATGCACAACTTGAAGAATTAGAAGCTATAATTAATATGGCTGTTATGTCAAATAGTAAATATCAGTTACTTCATAACGATATTTCCACATACATGAACGAATTATCATGGGAAGACATGGAATTAGCTGACAAAGAAGAAGCGAAAATTGCTATTGAAAATAGTGATGTCGATGCTGAAGGTATGATAGCAGATGGTGCTTGGTCTAAACGATCATACAAAACCAAGTACAATGCTCTTTCTGGAGTTGTAAGTGTCAAGTGATTAGACTCAGTAATAATTATATTTTATAGTATATAAACATAGTAATTAATTTAATTTTTAGGCCTGTATTGTTGGAGCTAAAACACGAAAAATTCTGTTTATTGACGTAAGGAATAAGTACTGCTGTGTATGTCAACGAGCTTATAAAAACAACAAAGAACCTAAAGAACACATGTGTTTTAAAAATTAGAACTTTCCATCCACTGGTATGGAAGCAAACATTATTGTCGATGGTTTCAAAAGAAGTCTTGATATGCATAATTTGATATATTCATGTCTCATAGGTAATATTATAAATATATATATTATATACCATAAAATGGGGTAACTTTAATAATTTTTTGCTTGTTTTTTTAAACATTTTTTTTTTTTAAAACTACTGTTACAATGAATAAACAGTCTATCATAATCAAATCAGCTCAATTATAAGTTCTCCCAGTAGATACTAAAAAAAAAAAAATACTCAATAATTTTATCACATACATTTTAGTCATTGAATGTACCTATCAATGTTCTACTTACTTTGGGGTAACATTGATACCTACTATTTTTATACATTATATTAAATGGCGTAATAGTCAAACTATCAATGTTGGCAGAAAAAATTTTTTCTGACAAATACTTTTTGAGTTATTCACAATTTACTTAAGTGGGGTAACATTGATATAAGTTTAAAAGACACACCTAATGAATAAAAGTAATATGGTTGATGCCAAAGGGTGGAGGTTATGAGAGGGTTATTGACCTATACACCATAGACTGTGATACCTTATCTACTTAACCCATGACTTAAGATGTTAAAAATTCTGAACATACACTGATTGCTGTTATTTATATTATTATACTTCTAAAAATAAAAAATCAATTATTTAGTAGGTAATAAATCATAAATTTTTTTGTGTTTATATCTATAAGGATGAAAAATTCAACACTAAGTTTTCCATACGTTTTCCTTCAAATAGCTATAGAGAAAACTCGAAACGTCATTATATACGTATTATAAATAAACAATTGAAGGCCCCGGTGCAATAACGAGATACGTCCAAAATTTTCAAAAATGAGTTTTATACATCAAAATGTTTGCAAAAAAATTCTCCATCAATCGGTGTAACAACCGAATACGTCCCACGAATGTACTGTAAAATATACACCAAAAACCATTTTTATTCATTCTGTTCGGTGCAATAACCGAATACGTCCGGACGTA
>JACXSJ010004289.1:0-14514 GCA_014851325.1 Pentalonia nigronervosa
TAAAATCACATAACAAATTAAAAAAAAATAATATATCATATAAAAAAAATTGTATTTTCTTTGATAGTATTTAGTTAAAAATAAAAAGAGATCACACATAATTAATTTAAAAATAAAACAATTAATATAGTAAAAATAAGTTTGGACAAATAATCATTTATATAAATACAATAAAATATCATAATATTTCAAACATATACGCTTCATCAGTAAAACAATAAATAAATAATTTGAATAATGTTTATAGTAAAATTGTTATATTTGACTTTGTTGATAAGTATACATAATACATTCATTATTTACAATTTAAAGGATTTGCTAATCATGAGTTTATTTGAAGATTATGAATAAATGTGATCACCTTCAACACTCCAAGAGAGTATATGTATTAATTACAAGAGGACTGCAGTTGTTTCCATACTGTTTTTCAAAATATCTGGTCTGAACCTTATTCCACTTGAAAGGTTCCACAACAAAGTTCTTGACATTTTAAATTTCACAATTATCAATTGGATATGAAGAAGTATTTGTACTTCTGTGATTTAACAAATTATGTCGTATTGTCAAATAAACAGTTGTTCATGGCTTCTTGTACCTAAAAAAAATGTTTAGACATGTTAGTATGGTATTATCAACAATATTTAGTTATAATAATATATAAGATTGTTTTTCATTTTAAATTTATATTTTCCAGTTTTTTTATTAATATTTTTAAAAAAGTTTTTTTTATCCACAATACATAGAAATTTTAAAACATTTGTTATTTACTTAATAAATATAAATTCGACTTTACTTTTTAATACCAGAACCTATTTCGTTTTCAATTTTAGAACATGATACATACTAATGGACATATTAATTTGGATTTGTGAATGAATAATAATAGCATTATAGCTGAAACTTGAATCCTGATTAACATTTGATCACTATAATTAGAGTAATTCTATTCATTGGGATTAAAAAATATAAATCTAACATTTTATAGTAGAGTGATACAACATTTATATGTATCTAATACAGGGCGTGTCATAGACTTGAAAATAATGATCAAATTGTTTTTCATATGGGTGGCATTAACTGGTGCTATGGCAATGCACATGAAACAAAAGCATAGTAAAAAATAATATATTTATTAATTTGTCACCAATTAATATACAAAAACATTCATGAAAATAAATTAATAATATCCTATAAAGAATATTACTTGAATAAAAATTTTTAAAATAGTTTAGTAAAGAAAATTGTTGTTACCCTATTAAATCCAATATTAAATCACTTTCAGCAAAACTTTTTGCACTATTAAAGGATAATATTACATTTTTCAACTGTTTTAGATTTGAGAGGCCATTATTATGTAGAATTGTGTTAGTTTTTTTATAATGTACTGACATAAGCATTTTATTCAACACATAATGCAGCCAGTATATATTTGTAGTAGGTTTGAACGATTCCCATTGATCACTAGATAAAAATAATTTCAAATTTAATTAATTAAGATAATAAAATACAAACATAATGCTCCTTACTTAGTTTCTTTTCTCATCATACGATAAATATCAAATTGATAGTCACCAACCGAAGTAAATAATTCTGCATCTTTAGCAAGATCATTATATATATGTTTGGAATTATATGTCATTCTACTTAAGGTAAAATCAATTATTGTTATCTGTCAAAATAAATGAATTAGTTTATTTTATTGTAATCATCAGTTTCCATTAAAGAGTAATAAAAGTAGGTGATACAATTTTTAAATTGTTGTATAACAATAGAATTAATTCTTTTTTATTGTTTCATATGTATATGAAAATAATAATATTTATTGTAATGCTTTTTATATCTTTAAAGAATAAGTTTGTACAAACAGTGTTTTGAAAATATTATTTGCGGGAAATAAAACCTAATTTAACAGCCACTGGAAGAGCTTGATTTTTGTGGCTCATTTTTTGTAAGTCACACTATAATTTTGAATACAAATGTTAATAACATTACCCAGAACAAAAAGAAACTCAAGAAAATATTAGATTCTCAAACGAATTCACAAGAGCTCAATTATTCAATTATATTCACCTTGGACTTAATACCGATTTGATAGCATACCGGCTACCATACTGTCACTTAAAAGAAACATCATTGTCCATGAATCATATATATATACAATTGACTTATTGTCAACAAGACTATTCTCATCATGAGTAAAATTTTTTATTAAAATGTATTTTATCATAAAAATATCTATAGCTGTGGGGATTTATGCCAGGAGGCAACGCAGTACCTGCCAATTTTTTTGCATAATAACTAGTAATTAATTAATTTAATGCTATATACCTTAATTCCCCTTGATGGTACATTGAAACGTTCACCTTTCAATTCATAAGATATTTTCTTATTTGAACATTTTTTAATTAAAATGTTACCAATATGTAAATCACGGTGTTCAAACTTGTATACTTCCTCCGCTACAGCTAACCCAAAAACAATCTAAAAAACAATGCACTTACCCATATAAGTTTAAATAAATCTATAGATCACAAATTGGATATAATATATGATATATATAAATATAATCCACTGCTTACATGATATATTTACCTAAAAGGCTATTTATATTACAACACTCATTATTGTTATTATTATTAATATTATTATTTTAGTTATCGAGAAAATTATAAATATTTTTAGTTATTTAAGGATCAATAAGTTTTTAAATTTAATAGAAATTAAAATTAAAGCATAATAATAATAATAATTTCTTATTAATAATAAGCAAGTATTTTTAGTTAATGAAAAATAACACGTTTATTATAACATACTTGTAAAAATGCAAATAATGATTGATCTGCAGAGTTGAAAATAAAATTTTCTACATCAATACCACCATTTTCCATTTCCAAAATCATAAACATTTGATCCTTTGGCAGCATGTCAGGATTATCGTTATCAGAACCTAATTTATATAACATGAAATTAATACATTATTTAGGTACTTAAAAATAATTTTAATAAGCCATTTAAATAAGTTGTCTTTATTTTTAAGTAATATGATAGGTATATTTTTAAAGTTTATAAGGCATAATTAATGGTAAAATTAAGGTAGGGCAAACATATTTTTTTTTAATATAATTTTTATATAACTATTAATTATCAGGGGATGGGTTCCATTAGATTTTCAAATTCCTGTGAAAATTATATACATATAGTTAATAGCCATTGAATAAATTAACAATAATATTATATTAACATTAACTGATATCTAGCCTTAAATTAATTTTACCTTTATCATTGTCATATTGTTGCCAGTAATTAATCAAAATACTAGGATATTTTCCTTGAACACATGAAACACGTTTGAGTTTACAAAATGAACTTGTTTGATTCAAATTACTTTTGTTCCATAGCTTATTCAACTTTGTAGCTATTAAAATTTCACTATAGACTTCAAACATTTTCTTCTGACGCTCACCATTAATATCCATTTTACCTCCTATAGGAATGATTTTAACAATTGTACATCGATTTCCACTTGAATAACTAAATACCTCTCCATATACACCTTCTCCAACTTTTTTCCATTTATTTGTGTATCTTAAAATAAAAATGTTATAATAATAGACAATAAGATAAACATTATACATACTTTGGTTTTAACCATGATTCAAACGTTATTGTTTCTTGTTGATCACACACTTCAAAAATGTAACTTTTGGCTTTTTGATTTTCGAGATCTACATCATACAAATTTATATTAATAAACTTACATCGCCTAAGTATATTAATTATTTATTATTATAAAGTTTTGAAAACATTTGATTATTATAACAATTCGCCAAATTATATTCTTATTTTAATAAATAATAAATATGGAATTAGATAATTAAATAATTGAAATTTTCTTTTTCTTAATGATTTATAATTTTAACTTAAAAAGTGTACAAAATTGTATTGGAATGAGCTTAAAAGAATATCTTGTAAGTCAAATATGATTTATAAAATACACTTAAATAAATGAATATAACTAAAATAAACATTTTAATTACCAGTAGAAGTTATATGCAAGCTTTGACTGGTACTGCACATTGATTTTTTTAAAATACTGTTTTGATCTACATTTTGACGAACACTAGTATCTGTAAACAAAATATATTACAAATAATTTTAATTTTATTTATGAATTACAATTTCAACTAAAAAAAAATTAAGAAAATGTTATCAAAATATGCTAAAAGAAAAAATAGTTTGTTGACTAAATATAATTTATAAATTACACTAAATACAACTAAAATAAACATTGAATTACCAATAGAATTTCTATTTGAGTATCTTTGACTGGAACTACACATTGAATTTTTTAAAATATTGCTTTGATCTAAATTTTGACAAATACTAGTATCTGCAAACAAAATATATTACAATTCACAACATTGAAAACTTAATTTAATTGTATGAACATTACTTATAGATTGCTGCCGTAATAAGTCATCAACAGTATAAGCCCATTTTCGACCTTTGGCGAAATTTATAGATTGGTTCATATTTCTATCCATAAAACTCCGAACAATTGTAATAGAACGACGCCACTTTTTGCCAGGTTCTAAATGAAAAATTGTTGAATTTTGCTCTGTTAAAATGGTTTCTAATTGATTGGATTCTTCAATGACATCCAAGCTTAGAAACCGAGTAGCATATCTCTTTCGCCGTGGTATAAATACAGACAAATTTGACTTGTTAATGTCTAATATGTTATTTGATATACTATTAGAAATATTTGTCTGATGTTTAGTATTGGTTTTTTCTTTACGCTTGATTGGCGTTATATTTTCAAAACTCATCAAATTATTTTCAAGTTGAGTAGGTAAGCTAATTGATTGATCGTCAATTAAATCATCAGATAGTAACAAATCTTGTTTTATGCTATAACCATTATCAGAGTTGAATAATTCTGCTTTCACATTCCTGTTATAATGAATAGTCTTTTCTTGGTCATGTAATGTATGTAATGTTTGATCTGATTCAATATATTCGTTATTGGATTGATTTGTATGCCCATATGACTCATTGTTATACTTTAAGGTATCTTCTTTAGAATCATATTTACAAGATGTTTTCAAATCAATACTTTTGTCATTTAATAATATGTTATTAAAGTCAGCATTTTCTTTTGTATTTAACGTATCTATACAGTTTTGTTTATAGATAATAGTATCTTGTTCCACACTAGATGAACTTTGTAAAATAGAAGAATTATTTGAAATGTCATGTTTGTGGTTTGATGTGTTGAGAGATATATCTAATGTATGATCAAATTTGCCAAATAAACTTTCATCTTTAATAAATTTATCATATTGCTCAATTGTATCATTAATTTTAATATCAGAAAACCTAGTTGTAACATCTAATAAACTTTGAGTTTCGGAAGCTGGTGAACAACAAACAAATTGATCAACATCAGATTGAAACCCAATGTTTTCATCAAATGATACTAATGAAGTTTGATTATTTTGAACATACGTACTTTGCTTATTATTGTCAATTCGGTCTAATATATTTAACAATCTAAGATCGAGGTTATCTGCAGATGATACTTTTGAATAGTCTTGGCTTAAATTATATGAATTATTCAAAAAAGATTTTTCTTTATTATGTACCATGTGAATTGAATTTTTACATAAAGATGATGTTCCACATTTATTACTTTGATGTAATTTATAGTATTCTTTATTGAGTTCATTCACAAAAGATTCATCATTTAAACTATTTATAGACACATTATTAACAATTGGTGACCTGTCTTCAACCGCTTTACTTTTATCAAGATGATAACATGATTCATACAAATAATTTGTGCGTTTAGACAGATATTTATCATTTAATATATATGGTTGACTTAGTTGAGATTCCTCAATAATTCCTTCTTTTATATTGTCAATAGTTATCGTGTTATTTTCTATGTTTGATTTAGAACAATCTAAAGACAACATACCATGATTTTCTTTTCCAGATGAACTTTTATTGAAATATTTTAAAGATTGAAATGATGTGTTATTTAAATCTGATAATGGTAATGATTGCTTTTGCTGTTCTAATGGCTTAAATTGTTTAGTTGCATAAGTTATAACTGGTTCATAACTACACATGTTTATGAGTTCCTCTGAAGTTATATCATGATTTATTGATTTTTCAAAAGAAATAGATTCTTCATCGCAAAAAATATTTATAACTTTTTGATACCAATGTGAGTTTTTCTCGCTGGAATTTTTTTTATTTTTATCTCTATTAGAACTGTTTAAAAGATGGTTGTTAGTTGTACTATTTCGTGAATATTTGTTTTTTGATGGTGGAAAATGAGAACAAGATATTTGAACAGACTCGTCAAATTGTTTATTATAGTCATCATTAATTTTCATTAAAATTTTAGAACTATTTAAATCTGAATGTTCTAGTTGCAAGGAGAGTTCTGAGGAATTAAGAGTTTTGACGGTATGTACCAAATTTTTCTTTAATTTGGTTTTTTTTCTTTTTTTTGAAGAAATATTATTGAATTTTTTACCATGGGTCAATAACATAGATTTCTGTAACGGAGTAGAACATTGTTCTTTAGACAAAATAAATTTGTTTTTTAATTTTTTGTTCGAGATTGGTGTAACTTCTGCTAGAAATAAAATATATTAAAAACATTACAACAATTATCTAAATTAATACATTTTGTATCACTTTGTTTTTTATGAACATATGCAATAAGATAAAATCTTAAAAGATATTTTATTCACTATATCAAAATAAAAGAACATTTTAAAAACTTTTGAGTAATGAATGCAAAATTTAATATGTAATGGTGTAATGGCTACACCATAATTTACTAGAGTACATAACAATGAAAATAAAATATCTACTTAAATAAATTTTATTTTTACATCTCCCAGCAGTGGCAGCTATCACACATCTAAAATGGTACTCAAGAATCACTCTTATAATTAAGGCGTGTGGGTTGTAACCATTGGATTTCGGATATCTAGATCTCAGTATCAACTCACAAGACCCTTGATTTTTAACAAACTACTATTTAAAGTTCAGTGCTCTGAGCTCAAAAATCATAATTTCCTGTGAAATATGACATTTTGTGATAAGTGTAATTGCATTATGTATTACCTAATATGTGTACTATAATATTTAGTATATTTTGTATATAATAGTAAATACACACTACACAGATATTTTAATTTAGTAACTGAAACATGTTCAGACAGTTTAATATTTTAATAATAACTAATACACTAAATTAAAATAACGCATTCAAATATATATAATTATTAGTCAGAAAAGTAGGGAGAGTGTTATTCGATCAGAAAAATAGAAATAAATGAATTAACTAAACTAAATTACTTCAAACCACTAAATTGGTCTGTTCACACATGATTAATTACTAAGACACTTGCCACTTGACTAAATACTGGCTAAGTCTGAACTAGGTTAGAGTTCAAGAATATAATGCAGTAATTTTTTTCTTAGGAGGGTTAAGGTTTTGACAACTAAGGTCATTAGCCTGTGAAACTGTGGGGGAGGGTACTATAGGTTTTCTTTTAACATGAATTTTACTACTACAAAACCTGAATAGTCACCCGTAACAAATGTTGCTTACTCACAATCATAGATCATGACTGGTAGCAACCAACGTGCCAAGCCAAGCCACAGAGCAGTAATTTTCAACTTTTTAAAGTGACAACCCAAAATTAAAAATTCAATTTTTTGCAAATATAAAAATAATAATCTTATTTACATACATAAGATGTTTTATATATTGGTGACCCTAAATAATCAGATAACAACTAACAAAAGAGTCGTGACACCTCAGGTGAGAGTAACTGATATAGTGAATAATATAATGTATTCACATATACTTAGTGCATAGTATGTGTGAAATGAATACATTTTAAAACCTAAATATTTTTATATGGCTAGATGAAAAAAAAATTAAAAGCCACATGAAAATAAACTTTAAATGTTGGTAGGTTAAAATTTTTTTATGAAATGAATAATTTTTTGGGTTACCTGGAATACTGATAGGGGGTACTAGATAGTTCTTTTTAGGTGAACACCTGTTATATTTTTCAAGATAGCTGCCACTGTCTCCCAGTGTTAATATTATAAAACCAATGTTATTATATAGCGAGTTACTCCAATTAGTTAAGTATATTTATAGATTATAATCAACTTTTTAAAATGCTTATAATTTATATTTTATTGTTTATCCTCAACTATATTCAATCATATTTTGTTTCATACTTTTTGAATTATTAGCAATATTTAAATTTCCCTTATTCTTTTGAGCACTTTTCAACAATAGTTTTTTCTTTTTATAATTACTATTCAAATTGAATTCTGAATGTCTGAAACATAAATAGAATTCTATTTAATGGTAAGTATCTACAAACAAATAATTCAACCTAATCATTGGTATATTATTGTTGGTTTGAATACAATTATCAATAAAAATTTAAAAAATATATAATACCCATAATAAATATATCAATTTTGTTAATAAACTAACTTTTATATTAAAGCAATTGAATTAACTAATATGTATATACAATACTTGTAATAGATTATAGACACGATTTTTTTGTAATGAAACAAACATTTTTATGTATACAAGTAAATTAAAATGAATTTTTTAATTAAAAAAATTAGGCTTCAAACTAACAATTTGATGTTATATTTAAGACATTACTTACCTTTTTTTCATACTCAAATTATTTCTATGACCATCCAAAGTAGAGTGTAATTGCATTGACCATCCACCAATAAAATTCTTTTGATTTTCATCTTTTTTTTTATGTTTAGCAGGATTATACATAGTAACTGAACCATTTGGTTCAGGTGAAATAAATGTTGTTTGTGGAACATCCTCAATACCAAAACATTTGTCAAAATCATCATTCCACAGTGAATTTTGTCCAATAAGTTGGGTACGTCTAGGTTTGCCATAAGTTTTTATAAATGTTGAAGTATTTGATCCCTGAGCCATTTTATTAGTTTATTAAATCACTATATAACAAAAATTAATAAATATATATATTTAATATTTATATTATTGACTATTGGCCATTAATACATAATATACATTAACATAAAAAATAACGTATGTATTGTTTAAAACTTAAAACACTAATAATAAATTTTATTTTTTTCAAATTATATATGAAATGCAACTAGAGAAGGGGAGGGTGAGTGAGGTTTTATAAAAAAAAAGGAAATTTTAGTAGCACTATATACTATGTCTCTAGAGTTCCAAATATAGTCTGCAACAAGATACAAAGTGATGTATCGGTGTTCTTCCATTGTTCATTGCATTAAGAAGCTACATGGAAACAGTACTTTAACAAAATAATATTCTTTGAACAACCAAATAATAAAAAACATCACACAAGTCAATAAATAGTGATAATAAGCAAATTAATATTAAAATAACGTAATTTAACGTTACAGACTAACTTACACTTACTAATTGATGAGTTTTCGAACTAAAAAAATTACAGTAATTCAAATCAAATCACTGAGTGCCTAACTTTATCTATTTTGTGATTTTCACTTTTTAGTAGACAAGTATATGACATTAGGACCTGCCGCAGAACATTAATGACAACCTTAACAAGGAGAATTTAATAAAAGAAAAATGAAAAATAAAATATCACAGAGCCACAGAAACGGAGCTTAAAATTTTAATCAAAATATTCAAATCTCAACGGACACTGATAAGAAATAAATTGACCACAGTTTTCCAAATATTGTTATCTATCTCTATGGAAGTATAGTGGTACCAACAAAGAAAAGAAATATTGTGCTTTTGACATTTCCACTTTTAATTTTGACATTTCTATAAACAGATTTATTATGAATTTATGATAAAATTTTTATTTTAACTTTCACTAACAAACAACATGGAACAAGGAACCTTGCATTATATTTTCAAGTTTTTTGACCAAAAAAAATTTTTTTATCGACAATGATTTATAAAAAAAAAAAATAAAAATTGGAAGGAAACATCTGAATTATAAAAATTTCAGTTTTTCATTAATTGTTTTTTTGTTATTTAAACATGTAATTCGTGAAAACATGAAATATTTAAAGTATTTTTTTATATTTTATACATAAAATGACATTTCAAATGCAATTTTTTCGGAAAAAAGTAATTCAACCTACAGTATTACTTTAATACTAATATATAATAGTACAATAATTAAGTTATATAAAATATAATCATAAAATATACTTACCTATATAGGCTGACAGACCGCGGTCTTTGATTAGAATCGTTTTTCAAAATCGGTTTTCCATGTTGTGAACTGTAATATATTTTGTTTACAGATACTAGTGTTCGTCAAAATGTAGATCAAAACAGTATTTTAAAAAAATCAATGTGCAGTACCAGTCAAAGCTTGCATATAACTTCTACTGGTAATTAAAATGTTTATTTTAGTTATATTCATTTATTTAAGTGTATTTTATAAATCATATTTGACTTACAAGATATTCTTTTAAGCTCATTCCAATACAATTTTGTACACTTTTTAAGTTAAAATTATAAATCATTAAGAAAAAGAAAATTTCAATTATTTAATTATCTAATTCCATATTTATTATTTATTAAAATAAGAATATAATTTGGCGAATTGTTATAATAATCAAATGTTTTCAAAACTTTATAATAATAAATAATTAATATACTTAGGCGATGTAAGTTTATTAATATAAATTTGTATGATGTAGATCTCGAAAATCAAAAAGCCAAAAGTTACATTTTTGAAGTGTGTGATCAACAAGAAACAATAACGTTTGAATCATGGTTAAAACCAAAGTATGTATAATGTTTATCTTATTGTCTATTATTATAACATTTTTATTTTAAGATACACAAATAAATGGAAAAAAGTTGGAGAAGGTGTATATGGAGAGGTATTTAGTTATTCAAGTGGAAATCGATGTACAATTGTTAAAATCATTCCTATAGGAGGTAAAATGGATATTAATGGTGAGCGTCAGAAGAAAATGTTTGAAGTCTATAGTGAAATTTTAATAGCTACAAAGTTGAATAAGCTATGGAACAAAAGTAATTTGAATCAAACAAGTTCATTTTGTAAACTCAAACGTGTTTCATGTGTTCAAGGAAAATATCCTAGTATTTTGATTAATTACTGGCAACAATATGACAATGATAAAGGTAAAATTAATTTAAGGCTAGATATCAGTTAATGTTAATATAATATTATTGTTAATTTATTCAATGGCTATTAACTATATGTATATAATTTTCACAGGAATTTGAAAATCTAATGGAACCCATCCCCTGATAATTAATAGTTATATAAAAATTATATTAAAAAAAAATATGTTTGCCCTACCTTAATTTTACCATTAATTATGCCTTATAAACTTTAAAAATATACCTATCATATTACTTAAAAATAAAGACAACTTATTTAAATGGCTTATTAAAATTATTTTTAAGTACCTAAATAATGTATTAATTTCATGTTATATAAATTAGGTTCTGATAACGATAATCCTGACATGCTGCCAAAGGATCAAATGTTTATGATTTTGGAAATGGAAAATGGTGGTATTGATGTAGAAAATTTTATTTTCAACTCTGCAGATCAATCATTATTTGCATTTTTACAAGTATGTTATAATAAACGTGTTATTTTTCATTAACTAAAAATACTTGCTTATTATTAATAAGAAATTATTATTATTATTATGCTTTAATTTTAATTTCTATTAAATTTAAAAACTTATTGATCCTTAAATAACTAAAAATATTTATAATTTTCTCGATAACTAAAATAATAATATTAATAATAATAACAATAATGAGTGTTGTAATATAAATAGCCTTTTAGGTAAATATATCATGTAAGCAGTGGATTATATTTATATATATCATGAAAAAATATATAATAATTAATTTTTTATTATATCCAATTTGTGATCTATAGATTTATTTAAACTTATATGGGTAAGTGCATTGTTTTTTAGATTGTTTTTGGGTTAGCTGTAGCGGAGGAAGTATACAAGTTTGAACACCGTGATTTACATATTGGTAACATTTTAATTAAAAAATGTTCAAATAAGAAAATATCTTATGAATTGAAAGGTGAACGTTTCAATGTACCATCAAGGGGAATTAAGGTATATAGCATTAAATTAATTAATTACTAGTTATTATGCAAAAAAATTGGCAGGTACTGCGTTGCCTCCTGGCATAAATCCCCACAGCTATAGATATTTTTATGATAAAATACATTTTAATAAAAAATTTTACTCATGATGAGAATAGTCTTGTTGACAATAAGTCAATTGTATATATATATGATTCATGGACAATGATGTTTCTTTTAAGTGACAGTATGGTAGCCGGTATGCTATCAAATCGGTATTAAGTCCAAGGTGAATATAATTGAATAATTGAGCTCTTGTGAATTCGTTTGAGAATCTAATATTTTCTTGAGTTTCTTTTTGTTCTGGGTAATGTTATTAACATTTGTATTCAAAATTATAGTGTGACTTACAAAAAATGAGCCACAAAAATCAAGCTCTTCCAGTGGCTGTTAAATTAGGTTTTATTTCCCGCAAATAATATTTTCAAAACACTGTTTGTACAAACTTATTCTTTAAAGATATAAAAAGCATTACAATAAATATTATTATTTTCATATACATATGAAACAATAAAAAAGAATTAATTCTATTGTTATACAACAATTTAAAAATTGTATCACCTACTTTTATTACTCTTTAATGGAAACTGATGATTACAATAAAATAAACTAATTCATTTATTTTGACAGATAACAATAATTGATTTTACCTTAAGTAGAATGACATATAATTCCAAACATATATATAATGATCTTGCTAAAGATGCAGAATTATTTACTTCGGTTGGTGACTATCAATTTGATATTTATCGTATGATGAGAAAAGAAACTAAGTAAGGAGCATTATGTTTGTATTTTATTATCTTAATTAATTAAATTTGAAATTATTTTTATCTAGTGATCAATGGGAATCGTTCAAACCTACTACAAATATATACTGGCTGCATTATGTGTTGAATAAAATGCTTATGTCAGTACATTATAAAAAAACTAACACAATTCTACATAATAATGGCCTCTCAAATCTAAAACAGTTGAAAAATGTAATATTATCCTTTAATAGTGCAAAAAGTTTTGCTGAAAGTGATTTAATATTGGATTTAATAGGGTAACAACAATTTTCTTTACTAAACTATTTTAAAAATTTTTATTCAAGTAATATTCTTTATAGGATATTATTAATTTATTTTCATGAATGTTTTTGTATATTAATTGGTGACAAATTAATAAATATATTATTTTTTACTATGCTTTTGTTTCATGTGCATTGCCATAGCACCAGTTAATGCCACCCATATGAAAAACAATTTGATCATTATTTTCAAGTCTATGACACGCCCTGTATTAGATACATATAAATGTTGTATCACTCTACTATAAAATGTTAGATTTATATTTTTTAATCCCAATGAATAGAATTACTCTAATTATAGTGATCAAATGTTAATCAGGATTCAAGTTTCAGCTATAATGCTATTATTATTCATTCACAAATCCAAATTAATATGTCCATTAGTATGTATCATGTTCTAAAATTGAAAACGAAATAGGTTCTGGTATTAAAAAGTAAAGTCGAATTTATATTTATTAAGTAAATAACAAATGTTTTAAAATTTCTATGTATTGTGGATAAAAAAAACTTTTTTAAAAATATTAATAAAAAAACTGGAAAATATAAATTTAAAATGAAAAACAATCTTATATATTATTATAACTAAATATTGTTGATAATACCATACTAACATGTCTAAACATTTTTTTTAGGTACAAGAAGCCATGAACAACTGTTTATTTGACAATACGACATAATTTGTTAAATCACAGAAGTACAAATACTTCTTCATATCCAATTGATAATTGTGAAATTTAAAATGTCAAGAACTTTGTTGTGGAACCTTTCAAGTGGAATAAGGTTCAGACCAGATATTTTGAAAAACAGTATGGAAACAACTGCAGTCCTCTTGTAATTAATACATATACTCTCTTGGAGTGTTGAAGGTGATCACATTTATTCATAATCTTCAAATAAACTCATGATTAGCAAATCCTTTAAATTGTAAATAATGAATGTATTATGTATACTTATCAACAAAGTCAAATATAACAATTTTACTATAAACATTATTCAAATTATTTATTTATTGTTTTACTGATGAAGCGTATATGTTTGAAATATTATGATATTTTATTGTATTTATATAAATGATTATTTGTCCAAACTTATTTTTACTATATTAATTGTTTTATTTTTAAATTAATTATGTGTGATCTCTTTTTATTTTTAACTAAATACTATCAAAGAAAATACAATTTTTTTTATATGATATATTATTTTTTTTTAATTTGTTATGTGATTTTA
>JACXSJ010004290.1:0-14508 GCA_014851325.1 Pentalonia nigronervosa
AATAATAATGCACCTATCCCGCGATTACGACGCGCGAACCCCGTCGCATAGACGATGGGCGTGGTTACGACCTACCACCGACGGCTGCATACGGCGCACAACGCCATCTCTTGAGCGTTGTTACGTTTCGCTTTTACCAGAACGGCGTCTCAACGGTTATTGCCTATACATAATGGTACGATAGCCGTCGGCTACGTCATCATTGTGTCAACCGGTTTTCGCGTATCGATTGGAAATGCGCCCGCCGGAACGATACACCGCCCAACAACGATCCGACGACGTCACCGTGTTTCGCACGACCTCGACAATTGAGCGGGCGAGCGCGCCGCGCGCCGGTGTCGCCCGACGCTGACGTCGGTTGTCCAGCAGGGCGCCAGGCGGCAGTTCAGTTCGCGCTCAGTATTTCACGCAGTTTGGTCACAGCGGCGCTCACGGTCGCACGGGATTTCTGTCGGTTGCGCGCGTCACGTCGTCAGTGACCCAACAATATGAAGCAGCAGTTGGACGTGGTGTCAGACAACCGCTGTTTCGGCGGACAGCAAAGGGTCTACGAACACGACAGGTCGGTGGTGACGCCCTACGCCGTATGACTATTGTACACACACTATACTTGCATCTGCTGCAGTGGTTATATTATTCGAAATTAATAATGGGTTGGTTGTGGTCGGCGGATTTTCGTTTTGTTTTTGGCACGCATATTTTTCGCTGACATTTCCCATTATCGTTTGTTACGGACGACCCAAAAAAAAAAAAAAGCTTCATTGCATTATTACTTTTCGCAATTCATTGCTCATCAGTTTTCTAATTAATTTACTATCCGCCGTATTACCTTTTTTTTTTTTACCTATTAAATATCATGATGTTAAATAAGATTGTGGCTCCTAAATTATGTTTATTTTGAATTTTTCGGTGATCAATGTTATCAATGTGATAACACTATCAATATCTTATCACCTATATCAAAATATCATGTATTTTTTATATTAAAATATATTAGTTCTAATATTCTAATATTTGTTTTCTTAATGAATAATTATAATAATACTATATATATATATATATTACTTATGTATAAAGAGCAATAAATTATGTATAGTATCAGAGCCGTATTGGGTAGTCTCGGCCCTTTGAGAAATATTTTTCTACTGGCCCATAATTTGCCATAGTATCCCATATTGGCCAAATTTTAATATTAATAAATTATAATGACCTTATATTTATTGATGAAAGTGAAAATAAAGAATTACCTTGTTTAATGTTTTATTTAAATAGATTATTCGACGAGTCCTACTAGTCCAACATTTCAGCGGCCCTTTGGGATTATCTCGAATGCTCGACTGGCTTATCCAAGCCTGTATAGTATATGTATTAAAGTTCTCTAACATTAGCCATTTACACAAAGATCAATTTCACGAAACATTGCAATTGGGGTACTCTTTGAAAGTATTTCAATTACTTTTATAGTAATTTAAATACTTATTTAGAGTTTTTATTCCAAATACTTTTTAAAAGCATTTTATCTAAGTCTGAAGGTATTTATATATTATAAGATTGTATTATAGAAATTATTTTATTTTCTAATTGTATTATAAAGGTAAGTGTTCTACAATAGAAAAAATATCAATTTTATGATTCCTCATTCTTAAGACTTAGATGACTGGGTGCGTATGAATATTAAATGGCAAAGGTATCTTTAGTACATTTATTTCATATATACACAGAAAGTACAGTATTCTTTATAACAATTGAACACTTAAATTAAAACTATAAAAAAAATAAGTTTTTATAAATTAATTATAATTAAAGGTCAATAATACATTTCTACATTAAAAGTTTAAAATTTAATTTACCTGAATTGACATACAATGAGTGTTTCGTCATAAAAAAAAAGAGACCAATGATTTGACAAATGTTTATACGATTAATGGTATAAATGAGCTACATATTTATTATAGAGAAATCAGTGAAATACAAAGCTAATTCTTTATTTTTATTTATTTTCATTTAAAATTACAAATAATTAAATAGAATAGTTTTCTTGTAAGAGAAAATTCCAAGTATCTATTTACTTTAGAACGTACAAAAATTCCAATTAAATTTATTAGTTATCAATTTTGATGTAGGTGATAAGATCTATGATAAAACAGATAAATCAAAAACAAAATAAGATAAGAATTTAGTGCTGTAATTATATAGATAAAGAATATTAAGGCCATCCGTCGCTATCGGCATTGAAAGTTAAAATAATTCGAAGCCACAATAATTTCTTAGTTCATAACCAAACTTTTTATTTTCCAATGAATAATGACGGCATACACAACATTTTAAAACCATTTTCAAGACAATATAATAAAATTAGTATTTTAATCACGAACATATATAAAAATTTGAAAATATAATAATATATTTTAAAAGTTTCAAGCACCCACGGAAAATATTTTTAAACGTTAACGAAATAACTAATTTTTTATAAAATTTCAAAATTCGAAGTTTAAATGCTTATAAAAAAAATCGTGCCTATGCATTTTTATTAGTTTTGATCTACTATTTTAACTACTTATGAGTAATCATGTATTGAATTGTCAAGAAATTTGACCCAACAAAATTTTTTTTATCAATATTAAAAGAAAAAATTTTAAAAAATCAAATTTTCTTAGCTATAATTAGCTCAAGAATTGTCAAATTATTTTAAATTTTTTTTGGTGTATAGAAAATTATAGTTCTTCAGTTATTTATTTTTTTTTTTGAATTTACATCAAAATAAGCAAATCATTCCCGGAGAAAACGGGTGAATATATAATGTTCAAATGCACTTAAAAAATTAGTTTGACTTTTGACAAACTTTTTCTTTTTTAGAAAGGCAGAAAAACTTATAAAAAAATTTGTGTTGAATTTTCAAATCTTAAAATTTAAAAGAAAATTTTTTTTGAATTTCCCAATAAAAAAAATTATAAATTTTCGTGATTCTTACGTATTTTGTCGATATTTTAACTTTAGACGTTTATAAAAAAGCTATTGGAGACAGGCTCAACTTTTTTTTAAATTATCACTTACAATAAGTTATGAAGGAACTTGTATTAAATTTTCAAGTTTTTTGACCGATTGAAAAAATTTTTATTGGTAGTAATAAAAAAAAGTGAAAAAAAAACCCGAAAATTGATTATGCTGTTGTATGAGCCAACGTGTTTTGATGATATACACAATTAAATTAAAATATAATAAAAATAATATTGTCAAATAGACAGTATCATATTTATAACATAAGCAAATGAGCTGAGACAGCAGTTTGTAAATAATATTTAAGAACGTGAGCACCGCAGTATAAAAGGGAATTCCGAGTTTTCTATCGAGACACTAGTGTGTAGAGTTTCATAGAGATCCATGTTTTATATGTTTGTTTGTTTGAATGTAATAAAATACGTTTTCAGTCTAGATTATTATATTATTATTGAGTAGCCACAACACGTTAGCTTTACTTCGAGTCTGATCTGTAACCAATTGATTTATGGTCTTTGATTTTTCTATTTTATTGTGTATGGAAATTGCTTTTATAAACATTTTGTGAAAATTTCATATCTACTGTGATTACTTTTGGTGTTACATCAAAAAACAAAATAGATTTTGTTAAAAATAGACTTCGCGTAAAAATTTCCGTTTTTTCCTTAATTTTTTTTGTTGCTTTTCCCAATGCGCTTGAAAACTATGGGGAATTTTTTACTTTTATACCCCCCCCCCCAATGTACCAACTAGATTCACTTTTTTTTCGAAAAAAATGCTTATGAAGAAAATCGGACCACTTTTACTGCCTTTAAACGTGATAAGACACACGAAAAAAAAAACACACATCATTGTAAAATCGATACATTCCTGGCTCCGCTCAGAATCTTTAATCGAAAAATCGATTAAAATCGCTTATCACTTATTTCAATATTCCAATTATAAATACTAAAATCAAACTTGAGTTGAAAAGGCCAGATGGCCAACATCACATTCGTTAAAAAAAAAGGTAATATGTCCATAGGCGCTCGCATAAATTTGTCTAAGTGGAGGAAGGGATAAGTTTATAATTATATAATAATAAATGAAATACAATATATTTTGTTAATCTGGTTTAGCAGAATTTTTTTATAATGGTGACCTTTTTTTTGTGTAATGCACCTTTATATTGTTACACATATATACAATAATGTATTATAATATATTCAATTAAAAACAATTTCAATAAAGCTAGAGGGTAGGGGGCCGATTGGCCTTATAACTTGACTTATAGGGGCGCCTATAATCATGACAAACTCAAATACCCAATATTATATATATATATATATATATATATATATATATGCACTGGCTGTTCTAAAAATGGGGGGAAGGTGAAAACTGAAGGTACTACAAATTATAGAGACACCAAAGAACATTTATGAAGTTTAATAGGATAGATTAGGGATACTTTTAAGGTATGTATATGATTAGGGCTCCAATGTTAGTTAGCATGGCAGTATGGCACTATATATACTCTGTTATAGGTATACAATTTATATATAACATGTCTATACATTAGTATAATACCTGGAAGAAACTCATTCTCATTAACAATAAATAATTCTCTATAAACAATATTTTTTAGCTCATAAAAGAAAATGGGATTGCTAATTTATGAGTAGAGGGTTCAAAGTATTTCCTGGCAACTCCATATATGCACCAATAAAAATACTTATTTTATATTTATTTCTTCCTAATATTTTTGAAATGTGTAATTAGTTATTAATATATTACTTATAACTTATTGAATTAATCTAAATCGCCATTTTAGTGCTGTGCTAAATTTCCGTATGAGATTTGCCGTGTATGTACCAGACAATTTGGAAAGACCTGCCCCAGTCTTATATCATTTGAGTGGTATGTCATGTACTGAACAAACTTTTATACAGAAGACAGGATTTCAAAGATGGGCAGCACATTATGGAATAATCGTAGTGTCACCTGATATCTGTCCTAGTAAGGATATCTAATTTTGTAACAATAAACTATTGTCACAAACATTGACTTGTGTTTATAGGAGTTACTTTTGGTGTTGAAAAGAATGAAATTGAAGCTAAAGGTTTGTCGTTTTATGTAAACGCTGTGAAAAAACCGTGGAACAGAAATTACCAAATGTATTCATATGTGAATGAAGAGCTACCTAGTATTATTCAGGAGAACTTTAATGTCAACAAAAACAGGCAATCAATCATGGGTCACAGGTATTTTTATAAATATTAAATAAATTCTTTATGTACTATAGAAAAAAAGGGAAAAATTAAAATATAGATAATTATTAATTAATAATTATAATATATTCTAAACCAAGAACATTAAAATCAGTTATATTTAAAACTTGAAACATTAATAAATTAGCTATTTATAATAGATAAGAATACCTATTTATCTATTATCAGTATTAGTATTATATTTAAAATTTATAGATTTATATTTTTTAATTAATAATATTTATTGCATTGTAATAAATAATATTATTTTAGTATGGGAGGTCACGGTGCATTAATGAGTGCACTTAAAAATCCTGGCAAATATCGTTCAGTCTCAGCTTTTGCTCCAGTTTGTAATCCATCTAAATCACCCGATATACAATTTATATTAAAGTGTTATTTTGGAGATGATACAAAAATTATGGAGGAATGGGATGCTACCTGCTTGGTACCTGATTATAAAGGACCAGAATTAAATATTCTCATACATCAAGTAATGTTAAATATAATATTATAATTAACCATTTTTTAATTCATTTTAAAAGTATATTATGTATGAATATAATATAAAACATAATGAATACATTTGTTGTTTTTTTTTTTGTAGGGAAATAATGATAAATACAAAGAACAATTAAAATTGGAAAATTTTGAAAGCGCTTGTAAAAAGGCAGGAATTGAAGCTTCAATAAATATAGAAGAAGGATATGACCATGGTTTTTACTTCATTTCAAGTTTTATAGAACAGCATTTTTATCACCATTCTAAATTTTTGTGTGACTCTTTATAATTTATTAAATTTGTTGTATTTTAAATAGTATTATATTACCTATATGTTACTTATATAACCTTACCAAAACTTAATTTTAATTTTAATAATTAGAAAATATATGGACAAATTGATTATAGTAAATAATAATTGTAAATTTTATTGCCATTAAATTTTATTAACTTTATTGGTTAAAAAAAATCATGCCTCTGTATTTTTAATATTTTTTAACTGCTATTCTAACAATGTATGAGGAACCTTGTATTCAATTTTCAAACTTTTTAAACCAGGAAGTATTTCTTAACAATATTTATAGAAATAAAGAATAAAAATTTCAAATGTCTATAAATAGCTCAATAAGAGTCAAAATATTTTAAAAATGTTATTGAGTATATTAAATATATATATATATATAAACTTTAGAAAGTTATAAAATAAAAATTTGGGAAAAATTTCAAGTAGGTATATTAAATATTTATAGATTATTAAAAAAAAAATAATAATAGCTTGAAATTATAATGCAGTTGTTCTTCATAAATAATTCATACCTTAATTATAAAATATAAAAAATACAGTTACAAGTTGCGACTCACAATTTTTTTTAATACGTTTTTAAAATTTAACAAAATCATGGAATTATGTAAATTATTTTACAGCTAAGATTTCTTAAAATGTCTATTGTAACACCTAAAGCTGATGACAGAATGTGTTTAATTTACTGGGATTAAAAAACAATTTAGTGTAGTCACAAACAATTTTTTATAAGAGATTTAAGTTAAGATCTGAAAATCTGCATACTATCATGCAAACTGCATCAATTTGTTACTTCTAGACCGTGAAGTGTAGAGACCAAACTATTTGAGATCTACAGGTTGGAAATCGTGGTGTGATAAAGTGAAGCACAAACCGTCTGAAAAATTCAACTGTTTCAACTAATTACTAGCGCTCGGACATTCCTAGTGTCAAAAATTATTATCATTTATCACTTATGTTCGCAGCACGAATTGTGATAGTATTATCTTAAATCGTGGTTCATAGTTAAATCACATACTCTAGTCGTTACGATTTATGAGTCTGAGACAATCTCATTTTCAAGACTTCAAGTTGTATAACGATTGCGTAGAAAATAGTAATTGCTAGTATTTGTTACAAATAAATAAAATG
The DNA here is from genome assembly GCA_014851325.1 of Pentalonia nigronervosa. NCBI lineage: Eukaryota > Metazoa > Arthropoda > Insecta > Hemiptera > Aphididae > Pentalonia > Pentalonia nigronervosa. The sequence continues at coordinate 7,180 of JACXSJ010004290.1, forward strand.
TATAAAATAATTAACAATTTTATTAATAGTATTATCGTCTAACAAAATAAAATAATAAAACTAAATAAAATTACGACGCTGATTTGAACTTGACCATAATATTACTACGATATGCACGGTCCCTTATTTTACATGTTCATCTTCCGGCGTGGATATCGGCTGTCCGCGGTTTGTTCGGTATTGGGCCGAGCAGTTCACACAGTTGAGTTCCAGCAGACACGCACTCGACCGTACCAGGACCAGAATTTTGGACGATTGTGTGTGTCACGTCGATGGTCTAATGAAACGAAGCAGCTAATTGACTTGGTGACAGACAACAGGTGTTTCGGCGGACAGCAAAAGGTTTATGAACACGACAGGTTGGTGACAACGTGCAATTCAGTGGCGTCATTATTGAGGGGGTATTTGCCTCTTGACTGATTTTAAAAACGGCCTAAAAAGACGGTTTTTTGGTGAAAAAACATAACTGTTTTTATAATTATTATTGTCACAACAATGATTAATATTTATAGTTTTTAACATTTAAGTTCGAATAGTTTTATTTTTATATGGGTAGGTCAAAACATTTGCCGCTCTCTTTTGAAAACTGAAACGATGGAGTTTGCTGCGTTGTATTATTATCGTACTTGTACATACGTCCTACAGAGGGAAACAGGTTTATGGGTTTTTAAAACGGGTACCTTTAGAAAAGTGGACTATTGGCATCAACATTTTCCGCCAATTCCGTTAACCATCGTTCACCAGTTTAGTAATAAACCTACATTGCCATTTTCTGCAATAACAAAATTCATTTTTTAAATTTTGGTAACCCTTTTTTGTAAATCTGATATATTATAAATCTAATAAGCATAAGAAAATTTTTATTTTTATTAGTTTTTTTTATATTATTGTCGATAAGAAAATTTTTACTTTGTCAAAAAATTTTAAAATGTAATACAAGGTTCCAAAAAGTTGTTATTAGTGGAAATAAAAAATAAGTTAAGCATAAATTCATAATAATTTGCTTTTGATTGTCTAAAGTTAGAATTTTGACAAATTTTTTTAAAATTACGAAAATGTATTATTTTTAAGTTAGAAATTCATAAAAATTTTCTTTTTATATCTAACATTTAAAAATTTATCAGAAAGTCGCATTACTCTTTTACAAACGTTTGAATTTAAAATTTTTTATGACTGGATAATTACTTGTAGGTAAATTAACGATTTTTCATTAATCGATTTTTGATATTTTGTTAAAATTAAAAAAACGAATAACCACAGATACTTGAAATTTTCACCAATTGTTTACATTTGCATTTCCAATACATGATTAATTTTTCAAAAGATTTTGACTCTTCGAGATATCTATAGACATTTGTAGTTTTTAATTTTTTTTTCTATAAATATTAGAAAAACATTTTTTACTTCGTCAAAAAGCTTGACATTTTAAAAGCTATCTAATAGTAAGCTTATTAAAGTACTATAAAATATTGAAAAATAGTATAATATTATACATTTTAATAAAATCATTTTTAAAACATTATAATAGAACTCTGTACCGAAACCGAAGTTGTGAGTTAGTCAGATACGTACGTATCAATATATTTCAAAGAAAAATGGCTAAATAATAATAGCTAAGACTACAAAAATTGATTCATTCGGTAAAATAAATATAAAAAAATATAGGTACTAAATATTTATTAAAATTTCGAATTTCTTACAAGTATTCTACAATTTAAAAATATCTATATATATATTTTATATATTTTACATTTGTAATAATTGTAAATAAAATTAAAATGTATTTATAAGCTTTAGTTAAAAAAAAAAGGCAAATCCATCCATTTTTATTTTATTTTAACTTTTAGACTTCGGTTCTGGTACAGAGTTATTGTTATTGCATAATAATTTTTATAATAAATTTAAAAAGAGTTTGATAAGTGGGTACCGCACTGCTGTGCAGTAGGGAGGTCGAGTGGGTCACTTTCATAGATGTGTTAAATTTGTATTCAATGATATAAATCATTGTATACGAAAAACGATTCCGAGCAAAGACGATTTGTCAGCCTACATAACTAAAAGTACCTATTTTAAGATATTATTGCTATTAAAATAATTCTTTTTACTATTAATAATACGGTAGGTTAAATTAATTTTTGTAGAAAACATTGCATTTGAAAATTTAATAGAGTGTATAAAATATAATAATATATTTAAAAAGTTTCAAGGACCCACGAAAAATATTTTTAAATTATAACGAAATAACTAACATCATTCATCTTCATTTAAACATCTAATTTTGTCCAAATTTGAACTTAAAATGTCTATTAAAAATTATTTTTTTAATATATTTTTTTGATTTATTAGTTACACTATGTACTACTTATCGAAAAACCTTGTTTTAAATTTTTAATCCTTAGCTATAAAAATTGATAATTTTATACATTTCTAATTATTAAATAATTTGTAATATTTGAGATTTTGATGAATTTGGTTAAAATTTAAACTTAAAATGCTGATTTAAAAAAAGTGTGCATTTGTATCTTAAATATTTTTAAAATCATATTTAGAACAATTTACGAAAAACCTTGTTTTGAATTTTCAATCCTTAGTAATAAAAATTGAACATCTTATAAATTTAGAATTACAAAATTATTTGTAAATGTTCGATATTTTGATGTCCAAATTTTGACTTTATATGTCTAACCTAACCTTGAGGTCATTTCAATGAACATTAGAAAAAAATAAGTTTAGATTAGCGGTGTAGTGGACAACATTTTAGGGGATACCTCTAAATCACTTTATTCCGCTTCTCTTAATTTTAAATGCTTATAAGTAAATAAATTAGATATGTTGTAACTTTATTTATTTATAAGTTATAATTAGGGCTTGGATTTTATAGTAAAATAAATTCTTAAAAAAGCATTTTATGTAATCAAAAAAGCAAAAAAAGCATTTATTAAATTTAATTCTAAAAAAAAAATTTAAATTATACATAAAATTAAATATTAAAAAAAAGAATTTACGACCATATATTTGGTCAAGTTACTTTCAATAAATTAATCCTATTGAGTACTAATATATTTTTATACATAGATAAAGACCTTTCCACATCAACCGATGTAATTCAGATAATTTTCCCTTTCCTTAAGTCGTAAATACAACTGTAATTACGGTGATTAAATTGTAGATAGAACTATACAATTTCGGCACAATATCAATAGTTATTTTATCAGTCATCCATTTATTACTGGTTTTTTCACCGGTTTTATAATTTTTGGCAATAATAATATAGTTCAAGTATAATATACATAGAAATAAGTTAAATTTGCAAGAAAAATATGTAAAAATTAAGAAAAAGGAACCAAATAGGGAATAAAGCAATAAAAAGAAGGTTTTGTGGAAAAAAAATCAAAAAAAAGTTTACCTCATTGAAATCGGAGCGATTCAAAACGTATTTATATATAAGAATTATCTTTCTATCACACTAATAATATTAATAGAATGATTTACATGTCCGAAATTTGATCTTTAAAGACTGAAATACTCAGAATATTATTCTGCTTCGGAATATGAATTTAAAAATGTTAAATATCTTCCAAAAAAGGAAAAAATTTCAAAAATTATAACATTAAAAATGAATTTTTTTTTAGAAATATTATATATATTTTGTAGGTATTTTTTATTTTATTAATAACATAATATTTTAATATACTTTTTTTTCAAATTTTTTAATAAGTGAAGAAAATTACAAATAGTAGGAGTAGTTGAGATGTACTCGAAACCACACAGAAAAGACGAGTCTAGATCTAGAATATTTATACGGACGAGTGCGTGATAACATTTTCGGCGCTCGCTCTTTGTGTTATCTGCCTCAAATTCGATGGTCAATGCGATTAAGTATTAAAATGTTTATTTAATTAGGTATTATTTCGTATTTGATTCCTATGCACGCGTCTATAGAGACGTGTGGTAGACTTGGTACTATTTTACTTGTTTTTAAATAAAACCAATTACTATATGACCGCCACAGTCGCGTACGTCTTGTGACATCCAGCAATAATCTTTCCGGAGGCTGTCAAAATGCACAAGCCGCATGGCTATTCATGTTCAAATTTTATTTTATTGTACATAGTAAGCTTATAATTAAAAATTGTAAAATATGTCTTCAAAAGTTTGATTCTCATTAGAAGAAGAGTGATAATATATACTTATAGCTGAATGCGTGACTAAATATCCGTGTTTGTATGATCTAAAAATTCAAACTACTAGCCACAAGGATCAACAAATTAAGGGACAATGAGATGTGTTACTCTGGAACCATATTCCAAAATTCTGTAGTATTGAGTACTTTATTTTGTACAATTTTAACAACTAAAATTAAATTTCATCTTACGGGTAATGTGGCGGTAACGTACCAAGATCAATTACATTAAAGTTTTGAAGAAATTTCAAATTTAAACTCTGCAGTTAGACACAGTGTACATTCGTGAACTTTACCCAGTACCCACCCACTTTATATGATAGGCAATAGGCATAAGCTTCAAACCAATTTTAAAAGTACGACAATTTTTTTTTAATATTTATTTGATGTAATACAATCTGTAGTGATAGTTTAAATGAGCATATGAGCGGAAATATAAAAGTTGGCCGTGAATGCATGAGGAGAGCAGCTACCCAGCAGTAACACTTGACGTGATATTTGTTTATTTTAAAAGCTATTTTACATATAAACATGCAGATTTTTTTTTATTTACAATCGTTTAAGTTGTGCATTTAGCTAGTTAAAGTAAGGCTACACCAACGCCTTTTTAGTCTTCTCGGTGGGTTACCAGGAATGTTAGCGGAATTTAGGGCGAGAATAAGTGGATTCGGGTGGTTTGTAAGGCAAAATGGGAAACGCTTGTAGGAGGATGTGGCCTCTTCGGCAACAGTTGATAGTCCATGATCTTAGTGTAAGGTAAGGTTTGACACATAGAAGGGATCGTTGGTAATTATACGAAGTAATATTGATTGAAACGTTTGTGTTTTGTAGATGTTCAATTTTTTTGCAGCACTCCATGTACATAACATATGGATACCATAAACCTAAATGGGTTTCAGAAGGGTTTTGTAAAGCAGTAGTTTATTTTTAAGGTTTAGTTTGGATTGTTTGCCTATAGTAGTGGGTACAGATTCTTTCGTCTGGAGTTCAGTAAGAGGTGTTTTTGTTTAATATGCTCGGCTAAGTTAAGCGTTTGTCTAGGAGTAAACCTAGATATTTGACTTTTGTAATTGGTGGTATAATTTTGTTTTCTAGGAATACTAGAGGGATTATGCTTTGTCTGAGGGTAAAGGTTATGTATGAAGACTTTTCATTGTTTATTTTTATTTTCCAGTTTGAATACCATACTTCCATGTCATTTAGATGATTTTGCAGATGTTTGCAGGCGACCAAAGGATTTACATTAGAAATAAATATGGTGTTATCATCGGCAAATTTAGCTACTGAGGTATAAGGAGAAATTGGTTGGTCAGCAGCATATATGTTGTAAAGAATCGGAAATTAAATGGCACCTTGAGGTACACCAGCCAGGATGGGTACTAGGTTTGAGAATTCAGAGCCTTCTTTGGTTACAAAGTGGCGATTTTCTAGATAGGATTTGGAGAATAAGAAATAGGGGGAGGGAGAAATTGTTTTAATTTAAACAGGAGTCCGGTGTGCCAGACTTTGTCAAAGGTTTAAGCAACGTCGAGCAGAACTGTGGAACAGTAATGTTTGTTTTCGAAGGAGTTGGTTAGGCGATGAATTTGGTGTATGGTGGAGTTTTGTTTTGAAAGCCGAATTGGGTGTGAGGAATTAAATTTTTATCGCTAACAAGCTCAGATATGTGTTTGATAATTAATTTTTCACATAGTTTTGCGAAGAAGGGAAGAAGGCTTATTGGACGATATGAGAATGGAATGTCCAGGGGTTTGCCAGGTTTCGGAAAAAGGATAATTACTGAAATCTTCCATTGGAGGGATATGTAAGACAGTCTTAATATAGAATTAAGAATATGAGTTAGGTGAATAAGTGCTTTTTTAGAGTCTCTAAAACGTATGAAAATAGTTAGCAAATACTATTAAAATTCTTGCAAAATAGTTAGCAAATCAATTTTGTGGAAGTTCAACATTTTTTTATTTAGATAGACCAAGTGAAAGTTTTTGAGGATTGTACAATATTTTACAAAATAAAATACACAACACTGCAGGGTTGAATTTTGTTGAAAGTAATGGATCCGGATGCTGGGGTAACATTATCGCCTTACCGCAGCATATATGCGTAAGATGAAATTGAATTTGAGGGTTGCACAAAACTGTATAAATTATACTTTAAAGTACATAATGCTGCAGATTTGAAATGTATGATTCTATGTATTGATTTTTAGATTCGCAAATAATTTTTACTGGTCGTGTGAAATCAGCACGATATCTACCAAGACGAATTAACTTAAACTTCTCAGAGACAGCATTCTCGAGTGAACCAAGAGAATTAGAAATGGGAAGTTTGTCATATTCAATCTTTACAGTGATATCTGACGAAGATGACTCAGGGACACTATATACAATTAAATTGGGAATTTATTATAGAAACAATACTATTACTTATAAGTTATTTATAAGCTCTTTTTAATTATTTCATATTTTATTAAATGTAATTTGCATTTATTATTTTTAGTGCTTTATTAAATTCCTGTATGAGATTTTCCGTGTACGTACCAGGCAATTTGGAAAGACCTGCCCCAGTCTTATATTATTTGAGTGGTATGTCATGTACTGAACAAACTTTTATACAGAAGACAGGGTTTCAAAGATGGGCAGCACATTATGGAATAATCGTAGTGTCACCTGATATCTGTCCTAGTAAGGATATCTAATTTTATAACAATAAACTATTGTCATAAACATTGACTTGTGTTTATAGGAGTTACTTTAGGTGTTGAAAAGAATGAAATTGAAGCTTTAGGCCAGTCATATTATGTTAACGCTGTGAAAAAACCCTGGAGCAAGAATTATCAAATGTATTCATATGTGAATGAAGAGCTACCTAGTATTATTCAGGAGAACTTTAATGTCAACAAAAACAGGCAATCAATTATGGGTCACAGGTATTTTTAATATAATATTTTATTTATTTATTTAACTCCAAGCAGCAATTCAAAGCTACATAGTAGTTTAAAGTAAATTAACAAGTAATGATAGTAAAAAGAGAAATTAGATATAGATTATTATTAATCAATATTCATAATATATTTTAAATCATAAACATTAAGATCAGTTATGTTTAAATCTATAAACATTAATAAATTAGCTATTTATAATAGATAA
>JACXSJ010004291.1:0-14493 GCA_014851325.1 Pentalonia nigronervosa
TGAATAGATATGTGTTTGATAAATATTAATATGAGTTGGGAATTTACAACTGATTATCGCAGCGGTAAGCGAAAAATATAGTGTCTGCAGCGAAAAATAAAAATATCGCGCTCAATCTTGCGGTAACATTTTCGCCGCGGTATTAATTTCGCGCTAGTGAGTGCACTCGTATTAAAACGTATGGACATTAAATTTCGCTACCGCTACCGCTGCCGCTTCGGTTTGAGCGAACCTTTAATCTGTCCGTGCAACCATCTATTTATAAATAATTTACTCAGCCGTAACAAACACTATTTATTAGGTATTAGGTACATTTATAGACACTTTTTTTTATATCATAATTTTAGGTTCTCTAATCCATGCATGCACAAATTATCATGGTGTTTACTAACAACTTAAATACTTATTAAAGTACTTAAATACATTATGTATGTATTATATGCAGTAATAATATTTCATATTTTGATACATTTTAAATATAAGATATATTTTATTTAAATATAATTATGGGTTTATTTTATTGTAGATGTATATCCTGATGCTGTTGAAAACCAAGTGAGTTGTAACTAAATACAAATGTTTATTTCATATTATTATTGTTTTAAGCGCACAGTTCATAAATGATTGTTGAAAAATATTTTTCCAGAAAATGTTAGAACATAATAAAAGAATCAAGCATTCAGAATTGTATTTTATTGTTGTGGCTGTTGTCACATTACTATTTTCACTCATTTATTATAAATATCAAGTAAATATATTTAAATTTCAAATAATTGGGTAGATAATGAAAAATTTATATTACATTATTACTCCACCAATTAATAAATATTTGTGGAACACCTAATAAATATTTAAGTATACTTTAAAATTATAATGACATACTACTACACAGACAATAGCCATAAGGAAATTATTATCGAATGTTCATTCATAATGAACTAAATTAATTATTAACTACAGTTTTTATTAACATTTTAATAATTGTATTTATTTTTTTAGTTTATATTTGGTTGTACAACTTTAATAATGTTAATTTTTTAGAATGGAACATATGAAAATCATTTGTTAACATTACTAGCAGCTAAAGATCAGAATTTGTTAATTATTGAAAAAGAATTATTATTATTAAAAGAACTAAATTCTGGGAATACACAATCAGTAAGTTTTTTTTAATATGGTTCCATTTATTTAGGTGTTTGTTATTATAATTACTTGTATTTTAATTAATAATTTTTTTTTTTTTTAGACAACAGAAAGAAATTCTGAAATTGAATCTTTAAATGATCATTTGACTAAATCAGAGGTGGTTACTTTATATATTTATATTCCTATTTCTTAATAAAATATTTAACACAATTAATAATTTTATGTTTAGGATATTATATCATCTCAAGCCATACGAATTGAAAATCTTGAACAAGAAATTGTAGAATTAACTGAAAATGGTATGGAAATGCATACATTATTATCTTCTGCATTAGAATCTAGTACAAAAAATAAAGAACAATTAAATACTTTGAAAGCAAAATTAGTTGATTCAGAAAATATGATAGCAGCTCTTAAACAAAAAGTAAAATTACAATTTATTTATTATTTATTAAAATAAGTTCAAATATTTTTTATTAATCATTATTTTTTCTTACTTAGAATTTTGAAATATCTAAAGAATTAGAAAAAAGAATTGATATTGGAAAAGCACTTTTAATTTCTGTAGAAGAGTTAACTAATAAAGGTATTAGTTTGGCTGAAGACAAAGTTAAGCTATCTTTACAATTAGAAGAAGTGAGTATGATGAAATTTTTAAATATAACTTACAATTAAATTGATTATTATCTACAGTTACAACTTATAACACAACCGAAATCTTAATATAATATTCCCTTGAATACTTTTATTATTTTAATCTCCTATTCTGTTTAAATTATTTTATTTTATTTGTGTAACCAGTTACTTAGTATATAATATTATATCTAGTGTGGCTAGCAAAACTAGAAGTCTGATCATCGCACACCTAGTGGCCATATTCGTGAAAACCCAGGATTCTAAATATTCTAATTATTTGAGCAGTGGCACAATCTTTTTTTCGAAATGAATACCTCAAATTATAGCAGATGCAGACATACGTTAAGACTGTTACAGCTGTTTTATGAACAATTCTAAATACCCTTTGTAAATGTACAATATGTGTGTTTTATGCAGGAAAACATTCTACAAAACCTTGATGAAGAACGGTCACACTTCTAGTTTCGCTGGCTGTACTATAGTTATAATGGTTGGAACTTAAAACCAATATTATAAATAGAAAGGTTGGCTTTGCAAATATCCCTTATTTATATTAATACTAAACCAAATTTAAGTTTATTGTGACTTCCATAATTTAGTCATAATTGAAAAAAAAATTTCCTTTAATATGCTACTGCAACTATTTAAAATAAATTTAAGGTATAGCTAAATATAGTCATTTAATGAACTGATTTGATTTTTAAAATACTGATTTTTTAATCTACTTAAAAGTATAGCCTTAGGGTGCTAAAATAAAATATCTTTTTGGTACAACAATTTTAAATACATGACTGTTTAAACATTTTTTAGAAGTATTAAATTTATAAACTATTAACTGTTGGTACTTTTTAAACATGTTTTAGGTTATTACTAAAAATAAAGTAAAAGAATCAAAACTACTTGCTGAATTAAATAGTATACAATTTGATTTGGACAAACAGTCTTATGCTTTAATTACTGCAGAAAATGAAGTTTCATTGTCTAAGGAAGCTTTGCAAGAAATTATGTCACAGAAATTTAATCCAGCAGATAGCAAACAATTTTTATCTTCTATCAAATTATCTGCTGAACTCAAATCAGCAAAACAAATATCTGAAGGATACAAACACAAATTAAATGAGGCTTTAAAATCAAATCAACAATTCTTAGGTTGTATAAACTTTGATGATAATTTTTAGTGTTTAATGTTTTAACAAGAAGAAAAATAATAATCATAATTGACCATTCATTATAGATCATATAGAAGTTTTGAAAAATAATATAGTGGAATTAGAAAATAACTGTTCAAAATTAGAAACAACGAATGAAGAATCTGTTAACAAATTGAATATTCTAACAAAGTTTTTTAAAGAACAAGAACAGGAGTATCTCAAGTATGTATAACTAATATTGATTTATTATTTTTTAATTTTTATATTTTTTATGGCTTCAGTTTTTAAAGTAAAATTTATTTTAAGCGTTATTAATAATATGTAATATTTGTTATAGGCAAATTAATGAGAAAGCAGTGTTATTTGATAATAAGGAAGGAGAATCTAGCGATCTTAATGAGCGTATTAAATCTCTAAACCAAGAAATTATCAATTACAAGTGAGTACTAGCTGAGTTTTTCTCAAACAATATATTCAAAGATAATACAAGATTATTTTGAAATTAGGATTTTATACTATACTGAGACTGGTTGACCTAGTTATGATTGTACTAAAATTAGTAGACTTTCTAAATAGAATCCAAATAAGTGTAAAATGTTTTATAGTATTTATAAAAAATAATGATTGTGAAACTTTAATCAATGGTACTGCCTATACCATATTATCTAAATACTTTAATTTTCACTGAAAGATATTTACATTTTTCTTTTTTTTAAATATGCATAATATGTATATCTTTTGACTTATATAATGCATGTCTTATATTTACATTTTACCAAACATAAATTGATATAACAAACCTGTATAAATTAACATAGTTAGTATTTGTAGATTATTAATTTGTTGAAATGTTCCAATTCCATCAAACAAAATTCTAATGAAATATTTCATGTTTCACATAATGTATTTGTGTTTCAATATGTACATATTTATTTAAACTTTTATCAATGGTACTGCCTATACCACATTATCTAAATACTTTTATTTTCATTGAAAGATATTTACATTTTACCAAACATAAATTGATATAACAAACCTGTATAAATTAACATAGTTAGTATTTGTAGATTATTAATTTGTTGAAATGTTCCAATTCCATCAAACAAAATTCTAATGAAATATTCCATGTTTCACATAATGTATTTGTGTTTCAATATGTACATATTTATTGTATTAACTATTATTCAATCTGTTATAACTTATAGGGAGTATGTTTAATGTTTATATATTAATAAACTTCAAAATATTTCTTTTTTAATTAAAATATACAAATTTTATATTTAATTATTTAACATTTCAAATGTTTTTTTTTTTTAGATCAGAAATTCAATCATTGAAGAAAGAAATAACTGATCAAGAAACTAGTTTCAAAATTCAAATATCCGCTACAGATAAAAAAGCTAGTGATTATTGGGTAAGTTTCTTATATTTAATTAATTTATTGCAAATGCAGAGTATTATTGTTATTTTCACAGATATCATTCAGACAAGCTGAGAGAAAACTTAAAGAAATGGAACTTGAAACTGCACAACTAAGAAACAAGTTGACTATGGTTGATAAAAAACTTGAAAATGGTGCAAGTAAGTTCAATTTATTACAAGAGTTAATTAAAACATATACATTTTTCTTAATTTTGTTTTATTTTGCAGAAAGCATAGATTCGTCCAAAGATTTTGAAGATGAACTGTTGGATATACCATTGCCAACTGTGTCTCCTGATTTCTCATTACTTACATTACTTGATTTTGAGCCACCTCCTCCAATTTTAACTAACCAACGATTACCTCCTCTTGGCGCTTTGGGTCAAGCTCCAAGTCCACCAGCTCCTTTATCTAGGAGGCACAATCGATCATTATCACCTGGTTCTCCACCACCTTTACAAAGGTCTTCCGCATTTCGACCATTGACTCAAAGATATAACTATATGAATCGGGAAAGTAAGACATGTAACATAATAATATAAAATAAATTGAATTAATATATTTTTTTTTATATTTCAGATTCATTGGGTCATTCGGTTGAATCACTTGACAAATAACTATATTTTGCACAAATTGTTACTATTATGATATGCAAATCTCTGAAATTATTTTCAGATATATATAGTTTTTGTTAAGATTAAATATATAATTAATTATTATAGGTGTATATCATTTAATTAAAATAATTTTATTTTTTACAAATCCTTTTTTTTATGGTTTATGCTTATACATTTATAACAATTGTTATATTTATTTTTGTTTTCACTTGTAAAGTTGTAAGTATTTTCACTGTGATTTAATGCATTTTTAAACTGTCCATATAACTACAACTCTTAAAATGTGTAGAAAGAAATTTAATTGAATCATATTATTAGAAAATAAATGGTTAAAAGGTGGATCTCTATTGAAGAATTTCTGTTAATTAAACCAGCTGGTCATAATTTGACCACCATTATATGGTAAACTGTAGTGTTGTATCATTAATGTATAACAACTCTCTATATTGTTAATAACAGAAATTATCATATGTAAACACATCTTTAAGTGCTTCACTCATTTACAACTTTGACTGATGAATAAAGAAATATATTTTTGTAGTGTAAGGATAATGTTATTGTTGTTTCTAAATGTATTAATTACTCTATTGCTACTGTAATATATTTTGTAAAATATTGATAGGGATTTGGAATAGCAATACTGTTTAAAATATTTTATAAATTATAAGCTATGTTATTAGAACTAATATAGAAATAAACCCTATTTGCCATTCCAACTCAATGTAAAAAAAAACTTTTATTTAGTAATATTTGTTTAACATATTTTATAATTATTTTAACGTTTACATGTTTATTCAAAACCATTATTCTACCTATAGTAACATCAGGTACATTTTCTGGGACACAATTTTATTTTAATTATTATTATGTATTACTATTGTTGTTAATGGTTATAACTTATTTCTATTAAACATTACTTTATACCAAAATCACTATAATTTATTTCTCATTTAACTAATGGTTGTACATTTAAAGGACAATGATAATGTAAAAATAAGATTGAAATATTTTATTCAATATAAATATTAAGAAATATCTATCCAGAATTGCTAGTACTGACTGTCGCATAAATTTATTCAATTTTCCACTAAAAAAATGTCAATGAATATGTGTATGTATAAATTGGTACATTGATACTGATAGTCATTACTTCAATTTACTAACTTTTAAAAGTTTGGGTTTATATTTTCAAGCTGATTGACAAAAATCCTATAACTGGTGTAACCCAAACAGCTCCCACCCATTGTTGGTTCCCATAAAAAATGTTTCATGAATCTGTAAATTTTCAAACAGCATTAGACAACAAACATTTTAATTCTATTTATGATTTATAATAATACAAATTATTTTTTTATATAATATTTATAATTTATTAGCATATACAATTTTTAAAAAACATTAACACTTTTTTAACCACACCTCTTTTGAGACACTTAAGTTTGTATGAAGTAAAAAGGAACTTATGTTGTCAAAAACTGAAACAGTTTGGAAACTGACCTTTTTGTAAAAACAGGAGCCATATAGTCCCTATAACATGGTGTTTGACATGACATACATTGTTATTATAATAAAATGTGACATAAAAACTAATACATGTTAAAAATAAGAAACTCGATTTATTTGACAAATATTTTTTCAACTCTCGCATTATTTCATCATAGCCAATTAAGTAGCTAGCTCACCAGTGTGCAAGGATGTATTTTGGGGGGAAATAGGACTCTGTTGCCCCAGGCAATTGATTCTGAGAGAGTGCCTAATTTTTTTATATTTTTATCATTTAATTAATTTATTCGGTATAATAATGCATTTTTTTTTTTTTGTTGCCCCAAGGCAGCAAGTTCCTAAATAGCAGGCTACACCCAATATGAGTATTGACATTTTACAGTACTGCACCACCATCACTACCACCACCGACCTTACAAGCCATTATAATATGACTGTATTTGTTACAATTTACTCAATTTGTTGTTTAGAAATGTGTTGATTAACGTTGCCACCGCACGAGGATTGTTCATATGAACGTCATGATTGCCATCCACTGCAACAGTACGGAAATTTGGATTTCGTTCGTACAATTCCACAAAAACGCCATACACGTCGTTGTAGTACACGTCACTGTCCGACGCTCTAATCAGCAGCGTGGGACACTTAATGTTCGTCACCACGTCCCAGTGCTGTGTGGCCGAAAACCACTGACTGTATGGCACGCCCAGCCGTAAGTCATTGGCCAGATGGAATTTAACTGTGGGCCCAGGCCGCAAGTACCGAGCCATCAACGTCTTGGCGGGCCCATCGTCCAGCGACCCGTAGACACGCTGTCTAACGCGATCCAAAGCTTCTTGGTAAGCGTACACCGGCGGTAGACGGCCGCCACTGCTTGTCGACGCCGTCATTCTGTTTTCTAGTCTCAGCAGTTCGTCAGCGGCCCGTTTCGCGCTCCACGCGATCTCCTCAGGATACATGGCCACTGGTCCAGCAGTATCCAGCAACACAAGCCTCGCGACGCACTCCGGGTAGACGGCGGCGAATAGCTTGGCCACCTGTCCGCCCATGCTGTGGCCGAGGCAAGCAAACGGCGATGACCACTGTACGTGATCGGCCACACGCTTGATGGTCAGCGCATAGTTCTCCATTGTCCAACGCGCGCCCAACGGCGTACCCGACGAGCCGCCGTGGTTTGGCCAGTCGAAGCACAGGTAAGTACGGTCACCGTCCAGCACAGAGATCAGACGGTCAAACGACGCGCAGTTGTCCTGATACCCGTGTAAGCACATTACCCGTTCGTCGGGGCCGTCGAATTTCCGCTGATTGCCCACCCACAGTTTGCCTACAATTTACAAATCACAAAGGAAATTGTGTAAGACATCGTTTTATTGTAAAACTTGGTGGAAGTATTTACAATAGCCATGCAAGAATAAGAAATTTACAGAATCACTGTTACATTCATTAGATTAAGGGATGAGGGTCGGAACTGGAAGCTATTTATGATTTTTTTGAGGAGCAAAATGCAGCCAATTATTTCTAGTAACGTGCGAGTCCGGGCTACGGGAGGTGTCAAAGCACTCAAAACGCGAGAGTATTTTTTGTATAGTCATTTTTAATCATTGAAATGCTGTGATATTATTCTCTTAAACGGCTGCCACGGCACACCATCATAGCATTTAAAAATGAATTAGTAATAAATAATGTTCGTGAAACATTTTAAAAATGTTTTCATAACGACAAAACAAAGTATTGGTATTGGTGTCGTATGCTATTTTTTACACAATGTTATCTACGAATTTTAATACATGAATTTTCGTAATCTTACATAAAAAATTTACTTTGTTTTAAACCAGAACACTTCATGGATCAACAAATTTGAAAAGTATTTTTCATATCGTCAAAAAATGTTTTGAAGATATTTTTTATATTTATAGAACGTCGCCATACTTCATTAAACTGCCTTACCAACAAATTAGTGGCACCATGCTATTTTAATATTTTATGCCATATTTTACATTTATGTCGCCTAAAACATTACTAATTAATTTCCAAATGCTGTCATGGTGTGTCGCGGCAGTAGTTTAAGAGAATATCACAGCATTTCGATGGTCAAAAATGACAAAAAATACTCTCATGCTTTGACACTTCGTTCATCGTTGAATAACCAGAACAAAACTTCCTATAGCTCGGACTGGACTCAGATTTTAATTTAACTTTGCAATTAACATAAATTTTAATTTAAACGAAATTTGAAAATATTCTGATGTCTATTAGTACAGGTTCTAATATTCTAATTCGAATTCTAAAAACCGGAGTCCAATGTGACCTGCAAGGATAGGACAGACGAATAGTCTACCTTTTACAAATACAATTTTTTTTAGCAAAATCTGACAATTAAAGAGTTGTGAAAGGATTTCTCAAGCAGCAAATTTTAACACTAAAAACGCATAGACTCCGCACACTAAAAGTATATTATAAAAATTCCACGTGCCAAGACGCAACATTCAAAATTTTTACATAGGAGTCCACCAAAAATCAAAATATTCTCATTTCTATTTTCTGCCATTCTTTGTCGTTTACCTTTCTGCTTTCAATTACTATACTATCAATATGCCCAACACACAATTCCTTACAGTGTAAATCATGACTTTCCTTGTTTAATAGACATAAAAATTAAAAATAGACTTTTGGATAGCCTTTTTAATTTTGTAATTTTAGACTGTTTAAATAATATATAAACATATCACATATCATGTGTCATATGTGAATACGTATGTGTATATTAAAAATGTCTATCCTAATATATTAAATAAATATCTATATTATACATACAATAATGAATATATCCGTCTTTTAATAACGAGTATTTTATAACACGATATTTTATTATTTTAACATTATATTACATTACAAATTCAAACGTCTATTAATTATTATGTAGATACTAAATATATTATATTCCACAGTTATGCACCGTGCAGTTATGACGATTTTAGTTTTTATAATGTTCTTGCAGAAAGTCTGCCACGTGTCCGAATACCCTGTCTGGATGGTTCAAGTGCACATCGTGGTCGCCGCTGACCACTCGGATGGTCACGTTTGGCCGTTTGCTGTAGAACTCGTAGGCATCCTTCAGGTACGTGGAGTATCGGCCGCAGTTCTCATCAGCCAACACGAACACAACCGGGCACGCGATTTCGCACAAGATCTGCTTCTGTTGATCGAATGTCATCAGCGGATAGAACGCCAATTTCAAACGCTGGTCGCTGGCGAACGTGTACTTGTCATCGTCGCCGTCCACGCGGACCAACGCTCGACCGGCCAGTATGCGCGCGGATTCGTCGGTCAGTCTGGACGGTCGATTGGTCATCATTTTGCCTACCGCCTCGGCGAACGTGTACGATGGTGGCCGGCGTCCACACTGTCGCCGGTGCAGCGACTGCGCGTCATCGATCCGGCTGCGGACCGTGGTTAACGTGTCGCCCATATCCACCGACCGGGGCCCCATGGTGTCCAGCACTATTAGACATCGGACGCGTTCCGGGTAGAGGCCTGCCAGCCATGAGCCCAGCTGTCCACCAAAACTGTGTCCCAAATACGCCAGCTCGGGCCAATCGAAATGATCTATTATCCATTTGATCGCAGCCAAAAAATTGGTGAACTCTAGCGGTACGTGTGCGGGAAAATGGTCGGAACCACCGTGGCCGGGTAGGTCGACGCACACGTAATAGTAATCGTCCGGCAATGACGGCAGCAACGTGACAAATGTGTCGCAGTTGTCTTGGATACCGTGCACGCAAAGCACGGCAGGACAGGTGTCGTCGCCGTACGCTTTTGCTGTAAATAAAATTCGTTTCTATCAATTTCGGAGATGTGTCATGCTAAGTGAGTGTTGGACGTGGCGAATGTCTGCTGCAGAAAAAATATTAATATATTGTATAAAAAAAAAAAACAGGAAGAAAATAAAAACCAACAAGTTAAATTTCAACTAACGTAATTCTATTATTGAAAATAAAACACGATTATCAGTGTCGTGATGTTAATATATAACTGCATGTCTGCATTAAGTTTCATTGCGCGTAGTTTTAAAATATACACCTACAGAAACCGGCGAGTGTTCACGAAATCACAAAATACGAATGAATAAAAATAAAAACAAATACATAGATAACTTTAGTGTCCAACCAACGACACGATAAATCTATCCTTGTGTTCGGTAATATACTTAATCCTTAACGCTATATTATAAAAATCACTATTATAAATTAAAAAAACCGTATAAAAACAAAACAATAATAAAAATAAATGTCCTAAACCCGATCACTCGCACCTTTTACGATATTATAATATAATAAGTACACCTATATATTATAAGCACTAAATCCAAGATTAAATTTTGCTGCGTTCAGATAGTAGAAATGTATTGATTAAATCTGCTATCCTCTCCGGATGGTTCAAGTGCACGTCATGATTCCCGTTTACTTTGACCATGCGGACGTTCGGGTTAGACTTGTAAATTTTCCTCGCCAATTTAATTCCTGGATCCTTTTGCAGCGGGTTGTCCGAGGCGCGCAAATGCAAAACAGAACACCGGATGCTGTTCACCACGGCCATATATTGTATCGGCGTGAACATCTGGTTGTAATGCACCTTGAGCCTCTGATCCATGCTGAACGCATAACGTCCGCCCGGGCGATCCACCAGGGACCGTTTGACAAGCACTTCCGCCGAGCTTCTGGTCAACTTGGACGGCCGTTTTGTCATCAGTACATCGATGGCCTGTTCACGGGTGTACGACGGCGGTGATCCGCTCGCCTCTTTCCTCTCGATCGTGAGCAGACCGTCGCACACCATTCTCAGCCACTTGACCGTGTCTTGCGCATGTATGGGAATCGGGCCCAAGCTGTCGATCATTACTAGGCTAGTGACGTGTTCCGGATACAGGGACGAAAACAGGCTGGCGATCATGCCACCCATACTGTGTCCGATGCACTTGAACCGGTCCCATTTCAGGTGGTCGACGACCCGCTTAACGGCCACGACGTAACACTCCAACGTTATCCGGAAACCAGGTGGATAGTGCGACGAGTGCCCGTGTCCTGGCGTGTCCATGCATACATAATAAAAACCTCGACGGAGTAACGGGATAAGCTTGTCAAACGTACCGCAGTTATCCTGTATCCCGTGTAGACAAAGTACTCGGGCGTCTGAACAGTGGCCCCAAGTTTTGGCTGAAATTAAATACATTGATACACGTTCACTTGTTTGTGTTGTTAGTGAGGACGGAATGCCATTTATAAATTTGGTGACATTAGCTCAGAAAAAACGCATAGATACTTTTGTGTCGCATACAATCGTTAGTTATCTTTACTATTTATTATCTATATAATTTGTTTATTTATTTTTTTGTTATTATACTATTAACCATCGAGACTAATATTTTCAGTTTTTAACATTATACTATACATTCACCAAGTTAGAGTTGGGGCTTTTTAATAATGCTTTTAATATGAAACATTTTTTAATTAATTCCCGGATTCTGAATACCCATACTCTGGTCTAGAGCATACTCAAAAAAAGTACATGTCATTTTCTAGAATTAAAAAAAAGCACATGTCATTTTCTAGAATTAAAAAAAAAGCATTAGATCAACATAAACTATGTTTTGTTTTAAAGTTTTTCCTTTCCTACGAATGGCAATAGGATAAAAAAGCCATGGACAAAAAAGGATACGAAATAAACTATACTATAGGGTGTCTTGCATTATACAATATTTTTATACTAAAACAATTTAATAAAATTTATTATTAATACAAGTAGATATACCTATACTAATAGTACTAATATTATTGACAATCATATTATACAAAAAATTACAATTACAATTACAATAATTAATAAAAACAAACAAAATAAGTAAATATTATACATTAGTTATACCTATAATATATTTTGTATTATATAATATATTAATATGAGTATATAACATTAAGATTTGATATTATGATTAAATCAATCATGTAGGTATGATTAAGTAGTACAATAATATTAAAATTAATAAAAAAAATTATACTAATAATAATTAATAAAACCATAAAAATAAAAGTTAATATAAAATATGAAATAGGTAATACCTATGCTATTTTATAAAATGGAAAATTAATAGTCAATAATATTTAAAATAATCTTATTATGTAATCAATAGCTGTCAAAAGCTCTACTAATAATATTAGGATATTTTAAAATGACGTTTAAATATGCATTATAGACAAATAATCTGTTACGCTTAAACTAATTATTACAATAGTTGATAAATATATAGGTACTTTTTTGTTTGTTTAAACTCATCATTATCATTGTAATTTTAAGTATAATATGATTGTTCTATTTACTTGTAATAATAATAAATTGTATTAAATTTTTTAAGCACAAAAATTTTGTTTAAAAAAAAAAATTTGAAAGTAGAAAGCACGCAACAAGACACTCTGTATAGCTTTTTCATGTATTTTTGTCTGTGAATTTTTATCCTAGATTTCCTATGAGTACAGATACATTTAGAATTTACGTACCTATATAACCATAAGCTATAAACATAAAACATGTTGCATATGTGGTATAAATTATAAAATATGATTTTTTCCACCATTAATTGAATAATTTTGATTGGTTATCAGTTATCACTCATAAATATCACTGGTAAATGATAATTAAAAAAATAATGTGTATTTATTTATGTAAGTGTATAAAAAAACTTTATTTGATGGATATTATTATTATAGTTATTAATTGTTAAACAAAATGTATCTTTTGTCTTAAATACTTTAAATAAAAAGTTCAAATACTTTTTAAACATGTTTTTTTAATACTATACATTATTATTGTAAATACTAAAAACTCCCAAAGTCTGAAAAATAAAGTTTAAATATTCCTACAATCTTACATTGAAGAATATACTATATTCAGAAATAATGCTTTATTTAATAGATACCTATATATATATTTTTAAAAAATTAAAAATAATTAATAAAATAATATTAAATAAATTAAAATATGAAGTATACCTAATATTTATTATAAATAATAATTCATTAATAAAAAAAAAATGATAATAAGTTATAACACATGCATTGGCACCATGTAGATGCTCAAGTTCCCATTGAAATTTGTTTGAGGTGCTGAGCAACCCATAAAAATTGGGATCAACATTTTTTTAATTATTAATAACTTTCTTCAAAAAAATAAATAAATTTGAATAAGTTTTTTATTGAGCAAATAAATAAATGAATTATATTATTATGGATGAAATGACAATTTATGAATAGAACAAGTATTAATATATTTTCGTATAGTCGATCATAATATTTGAATGCATTTGAACTGTTTTTAAGGTTTTTCAATACAGGATTAACTAATTCTCTAACTGTTTACTTTGATTTCTTATGTTCTAATTAAATTTGAACTATCAATATTCAATAACAAACTGCTATGGTTATTGTCATGATGGTGCTAGAAATAAAAGTTGCCAAATCACTTTTATTAATAATAGATGGTTAAAGCATTTACATACTATTTTTTAATAGAGTAGGATGGTTTTTAACTTAGAGCACCCAATGATTTTTTTTAAAATCTTGGGCCCTATGAACACATGCAAGTGGATGTAGACCCTAGTTGTACCAATTATGTAAATTATTAAAATATAGGTATATAATATATTAATATGATGCCTGCTTAATATAGGTAATGTTAAATGTATATCTAAGAATATTCTAGTTTAATTTATCCTAAAATGAATCTATAATTTCTATTTCTCAATGTATACTTAGAAAGCTGGTATACCTCAAAATTAAGTTAAAAAATAATTAATGCCCAATAGGTAAATTATCAAAGTATTACTTAAGCTGTCTTAAACCTATTAGTAGTAAATCTGTAAGTATAATATTAAAATACTTATCCGTCTTTAACCTGACTTAACCTAGCCTATTAAGAATAATACATTTCATTTTTAGGTCCAATAATGAAGAGTAATTAATGACGTG
>JACXSJ010004292.1:0-14475 GCA_014851325.1 Pentalonia nigronervosa
ACCGAACCTAGACAACTCAAATGGCGGGAGACATATAATGGGCCCATGTTCTCTAACGCAATAAAAAAGCCTGACAAAGGCCTGTCAAAAGCATCAACATTAAAAAAAGGAGAATTTGAGCTTCCTACTCGTTGTTACTTAGGTATTTTTTAATCCAAATACTATCACAGTATTATAGTATACAATAATTATTTATTTTGACTTTGCAGGTCCTCTTCGTATTTCACAAGCCAAGCATCAAGATATCATGAGCTTAATGAAATTTTGTTGCCCTGAAGCTGTGGAGTTTTATAAGAAGTTAAAATACCAATAACACCTTGTGATGTAAGTTTTATAATCATTCATTTTTGAAAATCAATATATTTTCGAAAAGCCTACATACCTTGTTTTTTCCCTGTTTCAGATGACTTACTTGGTTCTTTTCCGGACAATATTTGACTAAGGATGATTTTTCTATTATATTTTTAATTTAACTGTACTTATATATTTCAAATATAATTAATTCTGTTTACTACATATTTTCAATGTTCATTATGTCATTTAACCCGAACTTTTTATTTTGAAAAAAAAATTATTAAGTTTTAAAATTAAAAACACGTTTTTCTCGAAATAAAAAAAAGTGACTTTTCTGATTTATTCCCTGTACCCTTCAATTGTTTTTTTTATTTCGATTATTTAAATTGAGCATCAACATAATTGTTGTATAATAATAATTTACAATACATTTTTATACATTTTTATACATCACATACACAATACAATAAAAATGTTTTTACAATAATATTTACAATAATAATTTATAATAATTAATGTGAAAGCAGCTAAAAAATTATTTGGTGTTGAAAAACACATTCCATTTTTTATACACACAATCAATCTTGTGGTTTAAAACGTAATAAAAAACACTGATTCGTTATTAAATATTTTATCAAAAGTGCGAGAAGTTGTAAAATATTTCAAACATAGTACACATGCTAGTGATCAGCTTAGGAAAAGGAAAATTGACTGAGGTAAACATTATTTTAATAAACATTTATATTATTAGTTTACATTATGATTATCCTAATTTTTATGTAATATTAATTTAGGAAAAAAAGAAGGGAATTGCAAAAAACTAATTTTAGACGTCAGCACGCGTTGGAATAGTGTATATTACATAGTGCAACGGTTTTTAGAATTGTCTTCATTAATTTCTGATATATTACTACATCGTCCATCTGCACCTCAAATGCCTTCCGCTATAACCTTCAAGAACTTCAAGCTGTCTTAGTAGTATTGCGACCATTTGAAAACGTTACTTTAGAGATGTCAGCGCAATGTAATATGATTATTAGCAAAGTCCTTCCACCTGTGAGTTGCTTAAATAATAGCATAAGTTCGTACATACCTGATACTGAATTAGGGTCAAAATTAAAAGATGTTACAGTCGCTGAATTAAACAAAAGGTTTGGGAATATTGAAAAATTCTATTTATTTCCTATTGCTACATTACTTGATCCTAGATTTAGGAACCTTCACTTTAAAGATACTGTTGATTGTTCCAAAGCTATTACAAAGTTAAAAAATTTAGTATGTCAACATAATATAATATCATCTTCTTCTGAAGATGATCAACCTGAGGCTGTCGAAAATAAATTTGATTTGTGGGAACATCATAAAAATCTAGCGCATCAAAAATCAAAAAAAAAAAATCATTAAAATCAACATCTAACAATCAGAAATCAGCATCAGACGAAATAGTTATACAATACTTAGGAACACCGGTTATAAATTTCTCCCAAGATCCTATCGAAACATGGGAAGAAATGAAAATAGTGTACTCACAACTGTACAACGAAATTCAGAAAATGTTCTGTATTTTGGCGACATCAGTTCCATCAGAGAGGCTGTTCTCTAAGGTTGGAGCCACGTTATCAAAAGAACGCAACAGGTTGTTTGGAAAAAGGCTGTCAAAATTACTATTTTTAAATTCAATTGATGATAAATACTGGTTTTGATATAATACAAACACCACTATATGTTTATTTGTGTACATATACAGTGTTAAATATTGTAAGAATATAAAATTTAAAAAATATTAAAAGTTGCACAACCTATTGTCTATCTAGTTTGACCAAGGTAGTATTCAAACATAATTTAATTAACTTTTTTAACTGAGTAAAACATTTTCTTATGACTAAAATTTTAGTATTGAATATATTGTTTATTAACTGTTTATCAAAAAAAAAAACTCAAAATTCAAAATCCAAAAAACGCGATATATCGATATTTTCTGATCCGATATATCGGTGTATCGATATTACGATTTTCGATATATCGAGGTCTGGAAAATTTTTGTTATCCCTAGATATTTGGCATCAGGTGTATATCGGTTGACAACAAGAAGTCGTTACTAGCGCGTTCCTCGTAACCGGTGGTAATTAGTGGGGGATGCGCGCCTCCGAACTAAAACTGGTCTGCCGCCCGGTATGTTCTTTTTTGAAATGTAGTATAGGTATTATTTTATTTTTTAAATTATAGGATTTTTTTTTATTGGTTATCGATTTATTTTACATTTTATTACACAAACAATTAAAAAATATTTACAACGGAAAAAATAATAAAAGACAAGTATAATATAGTAAAATAGCAATTTTTGAATAAGTGTTTGAACGTCATCTTCACTGTTCTTGTCATTGCCAAAATCACTGTCGTCAGTTTGAAAAGTTATAATGACCGGCTCTAATAAACTGTCTATTAGTATCTCCTTCTGATAATCTTCATCCTGGATTGTCTCAGCATGTTTGATGCATTTTTCCCAGTCACTCTTGGATACCAAATCCAATGCCTCGTGAGTGAGTCTTTCGACGTCCACCATTTTAAATGTTGAATTATTTTTTGCCACTTCGCCTTTTACTTGAGCCCATATATATTCAATGGGGTTATACTAATAATGGTACAGTGGCAGTCGTACATTAATGGCCCATTGAACTTGCTAATTCATCAAGCTCGTACCATTTAAATGACGGTTTTAACAAATTTACACGTTCGCGTAGTTCGGCTAGACTTTCCAAAGGAGAAAAATTAATATTTTGATTTTTCAGCCATTCCTGCACCTCAGCTTTTCGAGCATTACATTTTGGATAATTGTTTACTAACATAGAATGATAGGGTGCATTATTTATAATGATTACGCATGGTTCGGGAAGTAGTTTAAGCATATCTACATACCATTGTTTAAACACATCTGAATTTATAAACGAATGGTAGTCAGTAGAATTACCAGCTTAGCATCTAAAAACTAATTTCGATCCTTCTATGAACCCGAAACGCGATGATCCATCATGAGTAATTATTAGGCGACTTCCTTTGCCGGTTAGTATTTTAAATCCCTCAGTTTCTTCATTATTCTGCCAAATATGAGACCTTGAATGATTTTGGTTTACCCAGATTTCATCTTGGTAAACCACAGGTCGGGTATCTTCATTTTGTCTGAGTATACACAGTGTACGTAAAAATTTACATGGTAAAGCGACTATATCGTTTCGCTCCATAAGCATTTCACAATCATTATTGCATTTCTTAAACATAAATTTTAAATTTTTAACAAATTTCTGATCGACCGGACGCATCCCTCATAATGTGGTAATTTTTTTTTAATTTCACTTAAAATTGAAAAAGCAGTCGGATATTCATTTTTTTCGTAAAACTCGTATACGATCCGTCGGACTACATCAGTATCGAAATGTCCAGCTCGTAGCATTTCTTTGTACGTTTGTATAATTTATGAGGTGATTGAAATTGCACTTCATCAGTATCCACTGAAGATTTTTTCGCCTCTACACATATATGCCGCACAGTTATATACGAAATACCACAAACCTAGGCAGCAATTTTTTGTGAGCTTTTAAAAAAATTTGAATCCAAATCTTTTTTTTTCTAAACACATTTTAATAAAATTATAAAATTATTATTTTTAACACTAAAAATGATTTTTTTACTCCGACTACGAATATCACGATCTTTAAACGACATTTTTAAGTTTTAAAACAAATGTACTACGATATTCAATAGGTTTAAATGACTATAACACGGCGCCGCACGAAATATGTGTTTACAACAGAGTGTGTAAACAATAGACCAGGAAAAAAATGTACCAAGATGGCTGGTATAATATAAATGCCCCTCCTAAACATATCCCTACAAAAGAGAGTCTGAAATGTTATAGTTTGAATTCCTGCAGCCTGCTGTCGCAGGTGCCTGGAAGGACACCATCTGTAAGTTGACGGTTAAAATTGTTACCGCTCACTTTTCAAATACAATACAATAGGTACGGCGCGTAGAAGAACGACAGCTGCACTATGTTGTGAATCATTGGCCGTAAGACTAACTCTCATTTTTCGTTGCCGCGACTATAATAACTAATATGGAGTATGAATGCTCAGCCCATGGTTCTCAAACTGTATCATGCCATTTATAACGCGCGGCAAATGTGTTTCTTGCGGTGTTGTGTTTTTGTAACCACTGATGTTATTAAGTGTTTATCAGGCTATGGCCAATTAAATGGCTTATTGATGTTTATTTATAGATTTATTTATAAATTATTGTTACTGCAATAATGGGTATTTTCCTTCTTAAATATTGCTATTCGAGTTTACGACTTATCGTAGTATATTGTTTGATAAAGAAGACTAGTCGGTTCCATTGGTGATCACTGTTAGTTATAATATTATTATATTCAATAATTCTATAATTATTCATTATATTGTTAATATATTATATTACAATTATAACAAGGTAGGTTTTATTTTTTCTAAAATTTTAGTATTAAACTTTTAAGAAACTACAAGTGTGTAAAGTTAATACATAAGATCGTACGATGTATCTTATTTACTGTTGTCAGTTTTAATTTTAAATTCTAAGAATTTGACTTATTACTTACCTACTCATAATTAACTTACATTTTGAAAACGAAGTGGTGGTTATTTTGTAATAACATCATTGACAACAACTTGCAATAATTACACACATGTAGCTTGATAGTGTATAAATATTAAATAATCATATTATTTATTAATTTTTATTATTTAAATTAAGATGAATTCCAATAAACGAAAGAAATCAAATATACAAAATAATAATTTTTTTTTTGTTTTATACCGAAGAAAGCCAAAAAAAAAAAAAAAATGATGCAACGAATACATCAAAAAATAAAAATGTAAGAATTATTTCCAATAAATCTTATACATTGTCTTTTTAATAAGTGCGTCTTAACTATAATACTAGATCTGACGAAGAACATAACCCAGGAACTGATGATTTGGTACCAGTAAAAGACACTAATATATCAGTAAGATAAACATGACATATCTAAATATCTTATTGACATTTAATGTGGTTTTAGGTTATAGCATGGCCTTCAGAATGGACTTTTGAACAATGGCAAGCAAAAAATAATGCTTATCCGTGGTTGATTTGTGTCAATGGTAAAATTGAATGTTCAGTTTATCAAGAAATTGGTAATATTTACAATTATAAGAATTATTTATTATATTATTGAAATATCACCAAAGTGGGCTTATTGTAGCGCAGTGAAGGAACCAGTTGCAATAAATATAAAGGCTTACTGTTTTTTGCAATAAAATAAAAAAACCACAGAACTTCATTAGCTCATAAATCTGATACTAATATTATGCACGAAAAGAACTCTGACAATCTAATAAAACAATTTGAGAATATTTTTCTCAAAATAAATAAATCTACAGTTACAATTTTCCGTACAGCATATTATATTTCTAAAAACAATAGGCCTTTTAGTGATCATTCAAAGCTTCTTGAATTACAAAATATAAATGGTATCAACACTGGAATAACTCTCCAATCACAGTTTTCATGTACTCAGATTATAGCTCATATATCAATGAAAATGAAAGAATAAATTTTAAGTAATATTGTTAAATCTGGTTCAAAAATATCTGTTTTAATTGGTGAGTCTACAACATTAAACACTTTATCTACAATGGTAGTATACATTAAAACATCAATATCATCAGAAGACCCAATTTCAATTTTTTTGGACTTTATTGAGCTTTATCTACAAACAGTAGACAATATTGTTAATTAGCTCATTGATTGCCTGTATAAATTTAGATTTGATGATAACTTTTTAAAAAATAATTGGATTTCTTTTGTTAGTGATGGTTCAAGTATTCTTGTTGGTAAAAAAAAAAGGAAGTTGCCAAACAACTGAAGAATAAATATCCTTTGATTTTCAGCTAGTATTGTTTAAACCACAGACTTGAATTAGTAGTAAATGACACTATGAATGACTTGAATGCTATAAACTATTTTAAATCATTTAAGTCATCATTTCAGTCTTCGTCCGCTCCGCGAACGACTCACACCTCTTTACGAAAGCTTCGCGTATTCGCTGCTGATTATACTTTTTCGTAAATTGATAAGGTTAAAATTTAGCTCTATAAATACCTAATGCTGAGTGCAATCAATTGTCAATAATTAAATTCGCATTTTCCTTATTGTTTCCGTCGTACTTAAAAATGTAGCTTCTAGCTCTAGTATTTTTACAAGTGCGATTACCTAATTATCGTTGCGCCGCAGAGGCAGCACGTTATCGCGTTCCCCGATCAGTGTCTCGTGACCTTCGCTCACTAATCATGCCACCCAAAACAGTTATAAACAGTTTACCAAATGTGAAAAATAACAAATCTGATAAAAACATCAACACTATACAGCCTGCTCGTCTAGCAAAATCGCAAAACCTTGAAATGAACAACTCTGGCCACAGCACCCAACACAGCATTACGAACAACCCCGAAAATGAAAACTGGACTACTCAAGCAGGTAAAAGAAACCTATCAAGCTCATCATCCGGTTTTACCACCTCCAAATCCTCTTCTATAAAAACTACTCAACCAAAAAACAAAAAACTCTTTTTCTCAACACGTAATCGCTACGAACCACTTACGATCACTGAACCTACCTACACGGTTTTTGACATAGTCATGGTATCCGAAGATCCCGATCCCGATACTGCGGTTCGAACCAAACCACCTCCCCCAATATTTATGAAAGGAATAAATGACTTTCCAGGCTTTTGTACAACTTTAAATGAGTTGATAGGAGTTGATAACTTCATTTGCAAAGCCACCACAGACCGCTTAAAAATACAGACCACCAATCCCGAATCTTATTGACTTCTATTACATTATTTAAAAGAAAACAATGCAAATTACCACACATACCAACTTGCTGAAGACAAACCCACGAGGATAGTTATCCGCAATCTGCACCCTACTACAACAATTGAACTAATTAAATCTGAACTCGAGACGCGCCTTTTCGAAGTCAGACAAGTCACGAATGTCCTTCACAAGACTACCAAGCATCCACTACCGCTGTTCTTCGTCGATTTAGAACCCACCGATCACTCTAACCAAATCTACAAATTAGATTCCCTTTTGCACACAAAAATTAAGGTTGAAGAATCATACAAACCTAAGATAATTAGCCAATGTCAAAATTGTCAAGATTATGGCCACACCCGTGTGTATTGTGGTTATTCAGCACGCTGCGTTCGATGCAGCGGACATCATCCATCTTCCGAATGCACTAAGTCTGCCGACTCCCCTGCCAAATGTGTACTATGCTCCGGGGATCATCCGGCCAACTACCGAGGTTGCAGTGTCTACAAGGAACTCCAGCACCGAAAAACGCCTACCACTAAACGTAATTTCTTACATGATACTATCAAACCAAATGTTAAATCTTATAATCTAAAAGAAAGCCACCCATTCGCCTCCTTTTCGGAAAAAAATGAATCTAACCCACAAAAAACTTATGCACAGGCCACAGCTAGTCAACCACCTCAACCTTCTCCTCCCTCCGACTTAACACAACTCGTGTCCTCCTTTATAGGTGAACTAAAATCTCTTATCAACCCATTAATTACTCTCCTCACACAAGTTATCACTTCACTCCTTCATAAAAACAATGAATAACTCCTACACTAATAACTCACTGTCCATTTTACTGTTTAATGCTAACGGCCTAAAAAATCATATTAATGAACTCCAGATTGTACTCTTTGACAAACGCATAGATATCGTTTTAATCTCAGAAACCCATTTTACTCAATATTCTCACATTTCCATCCCGGGTTATTACTTACTTAAATCTAACCACCCTGATGGTACAGCACATGGTGGGGCAGCTATACTTATTAAAACTAACCTAAAATTCCATCCTCTCACCAACTTTTCTCAAAATCATATCCGATCCTGTGCTATCTCAATCACACTTAATAATATTCCTATTGTTATTGCAGCAGTTTACAGTCCTCCCAAGCACCTTATAACAGGCACTAATCTCACCGAATATTTTGGCACATTTCTTAACAACTTTATTGCTGACGGCGACTTTAATGCTAAGCACCAAAGCTGGGGTTGCCGAGTACAAACCCACGTGGAAATCTACTTCATAATTTTACCAATATAAAAAAATTCCAAATACTTGCACCACCCAATCCTACATACTGGCCAACATCGCGCATAAAAAGACCTGATATTTTGGACATATTTGTCTCCAAAATTCCGAGTAATTTACATTGTACTGTAAACAATATCTTAGACTTAAACTCAGATCACTCATCTGTAATACTAAATATCGATGCGACTCCTCTAACACATTCAGTTAGTCACTCTCTTTTTTCACAATCCACTAATCGTTATATATTCTATGGCATAATTGCACAAAAAGTTGATCTTTCAAAAAAGTTAAAATCTGAACATGATATTGACGAAGCAATCAATAATTTATCCAAACTTAGACATTCAGCTGCCTCCTTATCCAATACCTTAACCAACTCCAAGCACTCAATGCAGAATCAAACTCTTCTCCCTGAACAGATTCGCTCTCTAATAGGGAAAAACGTAGAGCCAGAGCAGCTTACCAACGCACGCGACTACCGTCTCACAAAAGCGTTTATAATAAATTAGCCAACTCCCTAAAAAAAAACTCTAGCTAAAAACAAAGCGGATGCACTCGTACAAAAACTAACCAATCTTTCAAATTCGGACGGCAGCTTATGGAAAGAAACCAAAAATTTACTTAGACTTAAAACTCTTTTACCCCTTTAAAGAAACCTGACCATACACTTGCTTTTTCGGATTCCAAAAAGGCTGAAGCTCTTAAAGCACACCTTCAGGAAATCTTCCAACCACATCATAATATATTTATTCCTCAATGTATTGACGAGGTAAAAGCTGGATTAGACCTTCCCTTAACTTCCAATCATATTGAAAAATATTTCATGCCCAACGAAGTCAAACAGTCTAACCAAAAATACTCCTTAAAAAAATCTCCAGGCTATGACCTAATAATAGCAGAAGTAGCTAGATGCCTCCCCAAAAAAGCAATAGTATTGATAACATATATATTTAATGCTAGTCTACGACTCTCGTACTTCCAAATCCTTTGGAAATTCTCAAAAATTGTATTATTTCCTAAACCTAATAAACCCTTGGACAACCCATCCTCATATAGGCCAATATGTTTCTTGCCCTTTTTATCTAAAATTTTTGAAAGACTTATTCTTAAACGAATGACTCCGTATATTATCAGGAATAATATTCTGCCGAACACCCAATTCGGATTCAGATCTTCACACAGTACCATTTATCAAGCCCATAGGATTGTTGATGCAATATCGCTCTCGTTGGAAAAAAAACTTTACTGCACCTGTGTCTTTCTTGATGTATCCCAAGCGTTCGACAGAGTTTGGCATGACGGATTATTATTCAAACTCAAAAGTTTTCTTCCCCACCCTTTCTTTCTCCTAGTTAAATCTTACCTAATCGATCGAAACTTCCAAGTACATTATCGCTCTGCATACTCAGAAATAACCAAGATCAATGCTGGCATCCCACAAGGGGGCATTCTATCTCCAACTCTATTCAACATCTATGTCGCTGATCAGCTCACCACGCCTCAAACCATGGTGGCTGATTATGCCGACGATAAAGTAATTTTGTCAATTAGTGAAAATCAGGTAACTGCTTTTTCTAACCTACAACATCATCTCAACCTAATGACTAACTGGTACGACAAATGGCGTATCAAAATAAATCAAAACAAATCAAGTCACACTACATTTACTCTCAAAAAGGGCGTATGTCCAACTGTTACATTAAACAACATTCCAATTCCCACATCGGACACAATAAAATACCTGGCTCTCAATCTCGACAAACGACTAACATAGAAAAATCATATTCGAACCAAAAGATTGACTCTCAGCGCCCGTATGCGCATGCTCAGCCCTCTAATATCGAGAAATAATAACACCAATCTAAAAGTCAAACTTCTAATATACAAATCATTTCTGAAACCTATCTGGACTTATGGAATACAGCTATGGGGTTCAGCAAAAAAATCCAATACCAATAAAATCCAAGCATTCCAAAATCTAGCTCTCCGACGACTCTCCAATGCACCACCGTACGTCTCAAACCTAACATTACATAACGATTTTCACATGAAAACTATCAATGAAGAAGCTCAATTCTTTTACTCGCGTTTCCGCATCCGACTTTTATCCCACCAAAATCCTCTAATTAAAAACCTCTCCTCTCTAACTCTCCCAGGAAATCCAAGGCGCAGGCTAAAAAGGAAATGGTGTCGTGACCTCCCACAATTATAAGTTAAAATATTCAATATATATTACACTCAATCCAACCATCAATAATTAAAAAAAAAAATAATAATAAATAAAAAAAACATATATATTAATTAATAATAACTCATGCTAAGTGTTGCCAGTGGGCGGCTTCTTAATCAATTTATCATGCCCTGTCTACTCTTAGCACATAATCTTATTCTACTTACTTGTATAGATTGTTTATTTCTAATAAAAATTAAAAAAAAAAAAATCATTTATTGATTCATTATATGTTTTCTACAACAATTCGCCAAAAAACAAAAATGAAATTAAAGAAATTTGCAGCGAGTTGGATATTATTTTTTAAAAATTGGAAGAGTTCTTGACATAATATGGGTTGTTAGTAACTGGAAAGCTGTTCAGGAAGTGTGGAGAACTTTCCCTGCTTTATGCAATTTTTATCTTCATCAAGTGATACAAAAAAGACTCAAAATCTAGATCAAAATATTTGGGTTTATATAATAAATTATGTAATCCTGAATTTTTACTAGATTTGTCATTAATATGTGATGTACTTTCTGAACATCTACCTTATCATTCCATCTTCAAAAACAAACAATTACACTTCTAGAAGCTGACAGTAGTATTAAAAGAATAATATGAGTTATAGAATCTTTTAAAAATAATAGTGGTGATCATATGAAAACAGTTAACATTGCAAAAAGAGATATGATTTTTAAAAATATAAAGTTATCTCATTTCTCAAAAATAGTACCAATTAATAAAAATCAATTCATTACTAGTATATGCAATAATTTAAAAGAATGATTATTAGAAAACGAAGATGACTTTAATTTAATTCAAGAATTAAAAGAATTCAATAATTGACAAAACCACTTGTCCTTCAAACGTTGATATAAGGTACGGCGAAAAAGAAATTAAACGTTTATGTCAACGTTTTGTTGTATATGTGCGCGTGTGTATTTATATATATATAAGTCTGGATGTATGTACGTAAGTATGTATGTATGCATGTGCATATATATGTATGTACGTATGTGGTATGTACACGGAGCTGGATATATGACATATAAATATGTTGACTCAGGGTAATACGATTGTGTGACCGATTCAGTTCTCACGCTGGTCTACGTGACCGAGATGGCTGGGTCAACATATCCCGAAGGCCCCGTACGAACCGTTCCAATGGATCCGGTCGGTGGTAAGTAGTCGAGTCCGGTCAAAAGAGTGAGCAACACCAGCGTTAATCAGTAGAGCATCCTTTAAGTTTTATAACAGAGCCTCTTATAGTTTTTAATCAGATTCTCTAGTAATAATCACGTTCTTAATTATTATATTATATATTTATTTCTTTAGTGTTTTATTTAATAAATCAGTAAGCATATATTAAAATCAATCTTCATGTTACTTCATTTGATACCAATACTTAAAGTTTGAACACCATACGACGGTGGACTACACTTCAGTTTCATGTTGAATAAAGACAATACAATTAACGGTTTTAGGGTATACTTAAATAGTAATGGTCTTCAAAATACTATTCTGGAGCTTGTAAATTGCATTAAAACATTTCCCTGTTCTACTGCAAATTGTGAAAGAGATTTTAGTTTTTTAAATCTAATATGCACTGATCACAGAAATAAGTTAATAATATCAAATATCGCAAATTTAATGTTTTTAAATATAAACGGGCCACCTCTGTATCAATGGAATCCAGAAGAATATGTTATGTCATGGCTAATAAGCCAATATAGAGATGCTGATAATACTAGAACAAAGATATTGAAAACTGATGAACCCAATATTGAATACAAAAAATCTTTATGGAAAATTCTATAGGTTGTATTGTTGTATTGTTATATATTAATATTATTATTTT
The DNA here is from genome assembly GCA_014851325.1 of Pentalonia nigronervosa. NCBI lineage: Eukaryota > Metazoa > Arthropoda > Insecta > Hemiptera > Aphididae > Pentalonia > Pentalonia nigronervosa. The sequence goes on from JACXSJ010004292.1 coordinate 12,555, forward strand.
ATATATTGTTTTAAATGTTTTATTTTATTTTTACTATTATTGTACTTTTACATTTTTTTCTAAGTGGGCCAACTATTATAAAGCATGCCCAAGGTTATATTTAGAAAAATTGTAGTCAGCAATAACTTTTTTTTGTCAAGTACCTAATAAACGGTATTTACAGTGCCGGTCTGGCCATGGCTGCTGGGCCGCAAATGCGTCCTGGCCCCTTGGCCGTATTTGTGTCGGGGGCCCCCGATGGTACTGAGAAATATATAATAATATACAATTTTATCATTTATAATATTATTATGTATTAATGTGATAACTTTTGTAACACTGTGTGAGTGATTATTGTTACCGTAAATAGTAGATAGTTTGCGACCTCCTAACGGAAAAACCAATATACTGTGTACCTATATTTAGAACAGTTTTATTGCATTTTTCTGATTATGATGTTATATCAATATCACGTAACGTAATTATTTATATCATTCGATAATCAATTATCACAATGAGATGTTGTGTAGTGTTATAACAATTATTTTATAACATATTAGTATATTACTGCTCTAAATTTTCCGTTTCTTTACATGTTTGAATGTGGTTCTTTTATATATCTAAATATTTATTATTTTATTTTATTTAATAAACTTCAGTCATCAAATATGAAACGTGTTTACATGTCAGGTTATAAAAAAAGGAATAAGAAAAATAAACAATTGCTATTAGAAGTCGGATCTTCTTTAAATCAAACAAAAATTAATTTTTCCCCAGTACCTAAGCAACAATTTTGGACTGAAGGTAAGTGTATTGGAAAAAAAAATTTTTATTGTTTTTTTGTGTACCTATTTTAATTTTTTTTTTATGCAGAATGCAATGCTATTGAATGTCCAGAAGACATTCAAAACAGTGAATCTGCTAGTTATGTTGAAGACACAAATGGTAAAATTATTATTAAAATATTTATTTATTTATTTTCATTAAGTAATTAGTTTATTTTATAAATTTAAAACTGGATAATTATAACTACAATATACACTATACACATAAGTGAAAATTATTATAGATTCGTTTCACACTGAAATACGTCATACAGCATACAGTAAACAAATTAAAATACCTTATATTTATGTATATTTATTGTTTAAATTTGAAATGTTTACTAAAAAAATGAATAAAATATATCATTATTTTCTTTAAATAAATACAGTTAAATAATATATAGCATTAATAAATAACAATATACAAACCAATACTTTTATCATTATTCATAGAATTTTTTTTTTTAAGGTAATGAAACTTTGAGATGAACACAAGTATTCAATATTCTCAATTTTCTAAAGTCATTAAGGACCATACAGTAAATATATATAAAATAATTCAATTAAATTATTTATTTAGTTATATATTTCTTTGTTTTAGGTTTGTACAATTTCAAACTTTATTCGGCCTTCAATGAATGATTCTGTTGCAGTAAAAAATTTATTTTTTTGACAAGCATCCTATACAACCTTATGTACAATCAGGAACAGGTAAAGTTGATTTTAAAAGAATATACTATAAACAGCTGCCAAATGGTGACATTGTTCAAAGAAAATGGGTGTCTTATTGTGTGGATACAAATTCTTTTCACTATTCCAATTGCATGGCATATGGAGTGCATAAAAAGTATGGGGAAATTGAAACTAAATTTATATCTGGTTATGAAATGGATATAAAAAAGAATAAATGTTTATATCGTGATATAATGATCCATGAAAATTCAATTTTCCATAATGATTCTACAAATACAGTTGTTCGTTTTAAATTAAACAAAGATATTCAGTCAATATTAAATCGAGATGTTATGGCTAAAAGAGCCCAACAAGTAGAAATCCGAAGACAAATATTAAAGCGTTTAATTGATATAGTTTTGTTTATTGGGCAACAGGGTATACCG